>JACCEG010000009.1:96100-137393 GCA_014065205.1 Tuber brumale | reverse complement strand
CAATGTGATAATTTACTTTACAATCCAACACACCACAGACTCACTTGCTTATAGAATGAATACTCTAGTATCTCAATAACAACATATTTAAAATTCAAGACCTATCAGTTAAATCTGTTGTTGTGAGAACCAGAATGGTAGTGTCTACTTTTATCATCAAATTGTTCTTAAAATCTATATTTATTTAACCACTTCTAATAGACATTTATTTATTTGTTTATTACTTAACAAATTTCATATTCATGTTCTTTAAAAGATATAGATCAACTTACAACTTAGCTATGATTATTTTTTACAAATATATGTAATGGGAAACTCAAAATCAAAGAGAAGGTATGATAAATTGGCGTTGCCATGGGGGGTACGTAGACTTTTCAGACACGACTGTACGGGAGCCAAATGTTCGGTTATTTAAGATACTAGGTATGCTAAGGTTCAATATGATAAGAAATACCGTACCGGTACTCGAGTAGAGCGTAATGTTACTTGTCGGCTGTGGGAAGCTTGCAGCCACCTTACCAGATGATGCAGAGGGCAAACATATTTTTTTTTTTTCCGCGCACAGTGCATAATAAGGGAGAGATGGAAATCGAGAAAGCGGTGAACTTGGATCTTGGAAATGTGTTAGACGTTTAGAGTAACGGGCTGGAAACAATCTTCTGGTGATCGCGCTCTCCTGGTATCGTAGCTGGCAGCAGTTTATTAAATCAGAAGCATCGATGAAAAGATGGCTCCTGACAGAAGGGGAGAGCAGAGTTTGTTTCCACCGGCTTTCACGAGAGATAAAGCGTACCCCGTGATGCCAGGGAATACCCACACGTAATGGAACGACGCTTTTTGAACACAACCACATCCATAGAACACAGAGTTGAACTGGAAGGCATACCCTTGGCAGTATGCAATAGCAGTCGTGTTTGCAATGGTCAGCCCACCATGATACGGTATTACCATATGTGTAACCCTAGCGGTCAGAAATCAACTGCAGCCGGATTTAACTGGGCGCGAATTTGATAATTATTTCCAACATGGGGATTGAGGGTGGAGTGTGATAGGGTGGCCGAGTTTATCCAGAGGGGGATATGCGGTATCCACTGATTAGGCGAAATGTTACCACGAGCGAGCCGCAGATATGGTAGGTCATAAATATGAGGAGGCTGTGTGAAGGGGCAGGGGATTTCGCGCGTGCAGTTTTGCTCTCTCAAGAAAAGGGTAATCTTCAGGATCCCCAACCCCTCTGGTCCCCCACTTCCCCGATTGAAAATTATCGATACGAGTATCAAAGAGTACATTCGGTTCCTAAGTCGGCAAAACAAAACTCTTCGTACTTCAACAATCAATCGATAAGATGGGTAATTTTCTATCAAGCAATTCATCTGAGGACCAATCCTCAACCCAAAGGTAGGCTACTACAGAGTCGCTTGTGGTTATTTGCACTATTGTCCACTAATACCGGTTGCTATGGTTCTGGTTCTCTCGGCGAACAGCAATATTAGCGGTCACTTTAGCGGCAACAGAGGTGATGGTAATCAATTCAACTGCACCACCCACAATTACTACGGCGGCACGAACTCGTCGCATAAGGAGGCAGAAATTTTGCAATGCCTACACAAGTCTGCGTACGAGTCACACCGGCGTCGGGTTCGCAAGCCAGTTGAGGGCACGTGCACCTGGGTTACGGAACATCAAAAGTATATGGAGTGGATGGGGAAGGAAGCTGCGGCTCTCCTTTGGCTATCGGCGGACCCGGGTTGCGGAAAATCTGTCATGGCTTCATTCCTCGTGGGTCATCTGAAAAAACAAAATACTGCCACCATTTGCTACTTCTTCTTTAAGGACGACAGCGAAGAACAGAGGAGCGCGACATCCGCTCTTTGCGCCATACTTCATCAGCTTTTCTCGCAGAGGAAGTCCCTCTGTAGATATGCCGAGGAAGCATTAGAGGCCAGAGGCAAAAAGTTTACCGAGGAGGTAGATACATTGTGGGATATTTTAGTCAAGGCGGTTGCTGAGGGGGGGTGCGGCGATGTGATTTGTGTGGTGGACGCCCTTGACGAGTGCGATGAAGTGACTCTGACTCCGCTTATCCAATACGTAAATCGTCTTCCGGGACCAGAAACGTCCAACACTCCTTTGAAATTCCTTGTCACTAGCCGCCCGTACCATTACATCGAGAAAGAACTTGGCTCCCGGGCAACAACGATCCGGCTCAGAGGGGAGAATGAAGTTGGCGCCATTACCGCTGACGTTACCCGTGCTATAGATAATGGGATAACGGAGCTCGAGTTGATCTGGGGAAACCCTGGAGGGCTAAAGTATTTGCGCAATCTCCTCCTGTCATCCGCCGACCGGACATTCCTCTGGGTTTCTCTTGTTCTCGATATTTTGAAAGATAGTCAAGATGGGACGGTTGAGGAGTTTACTAATATTATCTCGTCAACTCCGAGCAATCTAGCTGATTTTTACAGCAAGGTTCTTGAAAAAAGCCCAGACCTCAACAAATCCCGGCGAATCCTGCAAATAGTGGTAGGAGCGGCCAGGCCCCTTACGGTCGCGGAAATGTATGTTGCGTTCCGAATCACGAGGGATCAGAAGTCAGTGAGAGACCTGCCAGGCCATCTCTGCGATGGGTTTGAAAAGACAATAAAAAATTTCTGCGGGCTCTTTGTGCGAATTATTGATTCCAAGATCTACCTGGTTCATCAGACTGCAAGGGAGTTCCTCATTAAAGGATATTTGCCGGGCAGCGGAAACTGGCAGCACACATTCTGTCTCAAGGATTCTAACGTTCTAATTGAGGACATTTGTATTTCCTACCTTTCACAAGAGGAGTTTGCGGGCAGCCCATTAGCGATGGACGATATGGGAGCGGTTTCGGAGAAGGCAGTTCATGAGTATCTCGAGAAATACGCCTTTCTCGATTACACAGTTCGACACTGGGCATATCACGTGCGGGATGCGCAGGATCGGGGGACGGAGTTATTCGAATTTGCGCGCCTGATTTGTGAACCTGGATCTAAACGCTGTCTGGCATGGTTTCAGATATACTGGTTCAATACCCGGAGGCGGAATTGTTTCCCAGCAGATTTCACATATTTGATGATAGCATCATTCCTTGGGCAGGAGACGATGGTTGGTCGATTACTGGAGGAGGAGGAGGGGGATATCAATGCTCGAGCAGATATATACGGCACTGCGTTGAACATAGCAGCCGTCCGGAAGGACAGGGATGTGACCAGAAAATTACTGCGGAAGAACGTCAAGGCCTACCTCTGGGGGAAGGAGTATAACATCTTGGAGGTGACGAGACCTCTTGGTTTGAGGTGACTAGTGCATAACTAACAATAAATTAACATTGTTTTACAGACGGTATGTGAATTTGCAGTAATCAGAGTGTGTTGGGGCTGATCTAGAACTTGTTTTGCGTTACAGAAGGCAAGTAGAAGCTCCGGGTGATTTCTCTTATGCATTGTTATGTTACTGACACCAAGGGCGTGAAAACGATAGAAAGTGAGTGATGTGCAGTGGGAATGTTGGGCAACTATAATGGCTAACTCAATTGATCCCTGAGCATAGAGTGTAAGTTAGCACGTCCAATACTAGCGGATACTCGAATAAGGATTCCCCATTTTGACGGAGATATAGGAGGTAAGGGACTCCTTCAACAATAGAGATGGACAAGATCACGCATGATCGTGCCCACGACTAGTCAATAACGTAGATGACAAAGATGAGAACTAATTGCGAAACTGGGGGTGCTATAGATTGTACGTCACTGGTTCAAGTCAGTTGGTTCTGCGGGGCGAATACTAACCCCGAGCTTACTGGTGGTCGCAGGAGGTGGGTTAAGAACGTCGGCTGCGGGTCATGGTCAAGGCAAGTGCTGACCTCGGGCTCGATTTGTGTTGTAGGCAGTAAGTGAACAGGATCAACAACCGTTCCAGGACGAGAAGATTGCTGACCTCCGGCTCGCTTCGTGTTGTAGCCAGTAAGTAAACAGGATCAACAACTGTTGTGGGACGAGGCAATTGCTGACATCTGGCTCGCTTGGTGTTGTAGCAAGTAAGTAAACAGGATCAACAACGGTTCTGGGACGAGACAATTGCTGACCTCTGGCTCGCTTCGTGTTGTAGCGAGTAAGTAAACAACTTCAACAACGGTTCTGTGACGAGGCAATTGCTGACCTCTGGCTCTCTTCGTGTTGTAGGCAGTAAGTAAACAGGATCAAGAAGGGTTCTGGGACGAGGCAATTGCTGACCTCTGGCTCGCTTCGTGTTGTAGGAAGTAAGTAAACAGGATCAACAACTGTTCTGGGACGAGGCAATTGCTGACCTCTGGCTCGCTGAGTGTTGTAGGGGGTAAGTGAACAGGATCAACAACGGTTCTGGGACGAGGCAATTGCTGACCTCTGGCTCGCTTCGTGTTGTAGGAAGTAAGTAAACAGGATCAACAACGGTTCTGGGACGAGGCAATTGCTGACCTCTGGCTCGCTTCGTGTTGTAGGAAGTAAGTAAACAGGATCAACAACGGTTCTGGGACGAGGCAATTGCTGACCTCTGGCTCGCTTCGTGTTGTAGGAAGTAAGTAAACAGGATCAACAACGGTTCTGGGACGAGGCAATTGCTGACCTCTGGCTCGCTTCGTGTTGTAGGAAGTAAGTAAACAGGATCAACAACGGTTCTGGGACGAGGCAATTGCTGACCTCTGGCTCGCTTCGTGTTGTAGGAAGTAAGTAAACAGGATCAACAACGGTTCTGGGACGAGGCAATTGCTGACCTCTGGCTCGCTTCGTGTTGTAGGAAGTAAGTAAACAGGATCAACAACGGTTCTGGGACGAGGCAATTGCTGACCTCTGGCTCGCTTCGTGTTGTAGGAAGTAAGTAAACAGGATCAACAACGGTTCTGGGACGAGGCAATTGCTGACCTCTGGCTCGCTTCGTGTTGTAGGATGTAAGTAAACAGGATCGACAACGGTTCTGGAACGAGACAATTGCTAATACCTGGCTTCACGCTTTCTTTAGGCTGTAAGTGGACTCGCACTCCTCCCCCCCTTGCTGCGTTCTCCCTTTACTAATCTATCTCCTTTGTTGCGGAAAGTATGTAACCAACAACTATCCATGTCCCCGCTCATGCTACTAATTCTATACTAACTTCACGCTTGCTTTCCGCAATAGTGGGTAAGCACTGATAATTTCTACCTGCTACCTCTCTAGGAAGCTAACAAATTACTGCCTTTTCATCTTAGTTTGTATGCAAAGCTTTATCCCCTTCTTCCCTTGCTATCACTAATTCTTATCTAATATTTGTTACAGCTCGTTAGTATATCTCTTCTTCTCTCCCTCTACTTCCCCTATTAACCCACAGCGCACCTTACAATCATTTCGGCAACATAGAAAGTGAGTACTCTGATATGATCATCACTGACCTAGTCGGCATTGAATATCTGTTAACCATTTTTATAGGATGTCAGTAGTTTTTCTCTATTATCATTACCCCCTCTTTCATATCATTATTCACCCTGCTGCAGTTTTGCATCCCAGATACACCACATCTATCAACCTTGCCCACCCTGGGCACGACCTCCTTATGCTCTACCGACGGCCCAAAGGGCGGTGAGTTCAATGCCTTGTTATTTCAACTAATCCTTATATGCTTTACTGACTGTGTCATAGGTTAAATGTCTATAATGGATTGTTGGTTTGCTGGTTCACGGCCATCCCACATTTCTGCACATCCTTTGCTGCTTTCTGTCCTCAGGATTCGCTGCCCCAAGGGGCATGTTATCTGCATTAGCATGTAGGGGTTTGTGGTGGTTGGCTGCCAGTTGTTTGAGTATTTCTGTCTTTCTTTCTTGATGTTTACTGTACGATATCATACGGGGGAGTGTAAATGTAGCCAAGAGAGCTGCTCGGTCCTGCTATACTACTTGCTTCTACTCTATCCCCTCCTCCGTGCTAACAATGAAGCACAATCATGCCAAAGTTCTTGCTAAGGCTATGTAAGATGCCAGTAGTTCCAAATCTTCCGTATGCCCACACTAGCCCAACAGCTCTAACTCGTACTAAGCTCGACACCAGGTTTCAATTTTAAGCCTACATTCTGACCTTCTAGCTTCAAATTGTCTTTCTTCCCTTCTTCCTTTCTTGCCTTAATATAAATCTTGGGTTGGTGATATAAAAGATTTTTGGTATTTATTTCTAGCAAAGCTTCCGTATCTGATGATTTTATTTATACATGACACCTCTCCCGCTTCTCAAACAGTAGTTACAATATATGAGTTCTTGAAAACAATTGGCTTTCCATATGCTCCCCTAGTTGTACTGTCAGCACTTTGATACCTTTTTACGCATACCATGACCGTTGTTGGTTTTTAGTTGCTTTATAGGGGTTCAAGCTTGAATCGTCGCGGGATCTGGCATTGCAGGAGTGCTTGGAGATTTGGAACTGCGTACATGTTGCATAATGTGAGCAGCAACGGTCCCGCCCATCGGTCGTGGATGAAGGACTGGATGTGCTTTCTGACGTACGAATTGTGAACTATTTTTTTGGATACCCTGCGCCCGATAGACGCACGGCCAGACGGACTATCGCCCAGGGCACCCTGAACGATGCGGTAACCTACAGCAATTATCCTCTGTCTTTCAATGCCCTTCCGGTACCCTTTATATTACTCGGCTACAATACTTCTCATGGTGATACGCGCCACTTTGTAAATTTCTGACTTGGAATGCGCGTTCTGAATGTAGGTCCACCTCATTAGGACTCCCCATATCATGCTCCTCCTGAGTCCTCCAAATATGTACCTTCACTATCCTCCCGTGTTGGTAATCTGGGTACTTCTTGTTTTAGACTGACCTGGCTTGTTCAACACTAACGGTGTTATTATCTGTGGAAATTTAATGAAGATAAGGACCTAATAATTTACTCCCGAGCAGAAGGTATATTCACAAATTCGAACTTCAAGGTTGCTACTCAGTTCGTTCATTCTACTTGGTTGCCTTTTGAGAATCGATAGATGCGGGTTGAAAATCATGTGACATCACTCGCGTAGCCTATGGGGGCCAACTCCTTACACCTTTCTTGGCCGTCACTTGCCATCGCCTGCCATCCCGCTCTTACTCCCACCTCCCATAGCCACGATCTCACCTGGTGACCCCTCATCTAAGTCAATGAAGACAGTCATGGGTTATCCCTACCTTGTACTGTACACACTGGCAGACGAGTTCTGGTCCAGTCTGGAACCATTTGGAGCCGTCCTACAAGCCCCCCTGACCGTTGGTGGCACTGCGAGAATATACTGTGGCACAGTTACCTCGAAGACTGCACTAAACATGCAGAAGAAATGAACAACCAAAAAGAGTCCAGTGGGCCCCAGCAGGTCAGTCCGGCTTTGGGTACAGCAGGACTGACCCAGGTTGTTTCAGGGACGTCCTGGCCGAGCTACAGGAAAGCAACTGTGAAACCGTTTGGACCAAACTAGCCCTGGCTTTTCAAAACTATCACCGGGCCTGCCGGTTGGCATCATCGGAAAGACAAACAATAGAACCAATACGTATTGTTCGCTGAGTAGAACCTATTGTGGAAAATCATCCGGTGAAGTCCCCACATTATCTGGGGTAGTGTTGTTCACGAGCCGGCTCGAGGCACCCCTTGACTCGAGCCGCCAAGGGGCATGAGTCTAGAGTGGCCACGATACCTCTACACACTGCCTGTATCATTCAAATCAACCAACAGTTGTATATAGCAACTTGTAAATAAATACAATCTCGGGATAGGACACTAGGGAGTAGTGGTAGGAGGCAGGCGGAGGTGGTGGTATTAGACATGGAGTTGCGGCGCTAGGAGGTTGCGATGGTTTGAAGGATAAGCGGCAGCAGCGCCAAGAGACTCGAGGTCCCCCAGGCTCGAAGGGCTCGAGTCCGCTCGGCTCGTGCACAACACTAATCTGGGGCTCATCTGGCCTGGCCAAGCCGGCCGGCAGATATCTGCCGGCTTCTGGGTGACCGAATATGAATACGGGGACTTTGGGGCGTTTTTTTTAGGACAAGTGTTTCTCTTGATTTGTACTAAACACAACACGGGCGTATGTTCAAACAACGTCTGTGCCTACATGGATATGTTAGGCTGGTATGTTATATTTACCATCATCGCTTATGACGCCGGGGGTTAAATGACACCTTCGTGTGGACCCTGGAGGAGACCTGGGGTGATCATTTATTTCTCGCGTGGATAATTGTATCCAACCTAGTATGTGGGATCCGGCAACAAAGCATATAAGTTTGCAATGCGAAACCAGGAAGATGAAAAGCTCTTGGAGAAGGGTTTGGTGGAGAAGCAACGATAAGGAATAGTGTTTGGGATATCTGGTTCTTAATGATACAAAGTGGGTGAAAGAGAATAGCTTGATAACCAAATAATATTTGCTACCCGCGAGGAATTTGTCCACACACTCGATAAACATATCGAGCGATAGGATATTTCCCAGCATCCGCACTTACTCTCGGTGATTTGGATCTACCAAGGTGTACTCGCGCATGGTCATAAAAGGCGGAAAACAGATCAGCAAGATCCTATGCGATTTTTAGCAGTTGGTCGGTATTAGTGGAAAAAAACAAGACCCGGTTGACATAAGCAACCCTGAGTGGATACCAGGTAGATTATATTACAAGGAGGAGGATGATGCCTGGAAATTGGGCTCGGTACACACCAGGTCCTATATGGACATCTGGAGACTCTAAGTAGTCATTCAGAATCTCCAATTACTGTCTCTGGAGGAAAGTAAGCAGCAATGCAACTGGTCTGGGCTTCTGACTTCTCCCAAAGATTGTTTCTTTCAATGGTGTTTATGGATCGATTAGCATAATCCCTGCTTCTCCACCACAGGTTTTCCTCCCGTTATGACCATGGGCGAGTATTTGAATTCTCTTAACTTGTCGTGGGCGTGGGGAAGGAGGGCGAAGGATATCTTTAGATCTTGCATCGTATTTGTGTGTGTTCGCAAATAACTTAAGGTAAGAATTTGAAGATATTAGCAGTCATTTTCAGGTATTTACATATATCTGCTAGGACCATCAGTCCATACCGGTATACTTGGATATATTTGAGGATGGCATATTTAGATGTTTGCTAAACCATTAGCAAAATATATACTAACCACACAACATACACTGAAAAGCCTGCCGGGCCATGCCGAGTTATCCATGAACCTTGGGGCTTTGGCGAAACCGGGCCTACAAAGCGTAGGCAAGTCTCACTTTG
Source organism: Tuber brumale (assembly GCA_014065205.1). Taxonomy (NCBI): domain Eukaryota; kingdom Fungi; phylum Ascomycota; class Pezizomycetes; order Pezizales; family Tuberaceae; genus Tuber; species Tuber brumale. The sequence goes on along the minus strand of JACCEG010000009.1, from coordinate 128,138 downwards.
ATTTGGCCTACCCGCACTTTGGATCGCTAGGCTATCTGTATGCAGGCCACGTCCCTGTTCACTTTTGAACACTGACTGTACGGTACTCCCAACGAAAAATGCGGCATGAACTTTGAATGATAAATTATCATCTTGTGAGGTCGCCACCCGATGGTCACAATACAACATTACTCCTCCTTCCCTTCTTCCTAGAAGTGGATCCCCACTGTCTACTAAAAAAAACAAAGTTAATCCTCAATTTCGTCTACTGTGATAGGTGACACGGATTACTCGTACCGTAGAGTCAGCTAATTATCAGGGAAGTCTGTGACTAAGCCAGAGTCATTATCGCTATTACGCTTGCTTGCTTGCAGAGTCTGATGCTGCTGTTACCACTTCCCATGGGATGTGGGGGTTAACGACCTCAAGCGACCAGCCAGCCCGGCGATGGTTTTTGAAAATCAATGTTTGTCAGGTGGAAAGTTATCAGCAACCGGTAAAACCCGCCGGTGCCCAGTGTAACCTGCGGGCCGGATGTCGACTGGGATGCTAAAATCAAATCAAATCAAATCCTTTATTCATCAATGACATTTTTGTTAGTTGGTTTGGTGAAGTAGAAGCATGTTGAGCAAATTAAGAGTAGAGAGTCTTGTTGAGAATAAGATATGTAGTGTGCGAGAGAAATCTATAGAATCTGATGGAGTAATCCATCATGATTTGTGCAAATCCGAGAATCATCGAGCAATACCCCCAATCGAGCAAATCGATCAGCTTAGAATTGTTCTACTCGATTAAGATCTAATCTTGTCTATCACTTGGCATGATTACTATCTATATGAGAACAATATAGGCTGTCTATCTCGGTGGCATCCTAGTTGGACTACGAAAAAGTGGCTATTCCAAAACCGAAGCCCGGTCTGGAGTGGGCATCTGACAACTTTTGCTTGGACATCTGGCGGTTTTCGACTCAGGTTGCCGCAAGATTCAATGGACCAGGTAGGTTGCCCGGGCACAGCCGGGCTTTGGCGGCTGTGAATGATGTTGACCGGACTCCCGATAAATGGTCCGGACTGTATGTTTGGGATCATAAGAGATGATTAGCCATACTCGTGCTGTACTTTTGCCCAGGCTAGGCTTTAGTAGGCCCGGCCCACCTCCAGCGATGAAAAATAGTTTAGGCCTCTGGCGAGCTGTATTAATCATATATTATGGTCAACCCCCCCCCCGACACCTTTCCTTGCAAATTCAGGCTTTGTTTGGCATATGGTAATACACCAAATGCGATTTTTCTTGCAGATTTTATTTCAATAAAACTCTATGATTGTCCCTTTGACCAGAGGGTACAGAAACAGCCACATACAAATAGCAGCTGGGCCACTGGTAATTGTGACAAAAAATAAAAGTCTAGTCGGAGGCCTTTTGTTAGGTTATGACCAAAAAAAATTAAAAAAATCGTAATTTTGGAGTATTTCATTTTGCAGGAATGCGCGAAGAGCCACAAAGTATTCGATATTAAATTCCGCAGAAACTAACTAACTATAAGTTTCATAGTATGCCAAATAGGGGCCGAAGTGAGAAAGTGTTTCTTTTTCGGGGGAAAAGAAGTGAGTCAGGGTTGACCAGGTAAGAGAAAATTAAGCCGGAAGGAGGAATGCCAGTTGTAAATGACCAAGACCTCTTTACCCGAATTTCTGGACCGGCCGAGGAATAGTCTACGTCATTGGGATCAGACAGGGCATTGTTTTACTCAGTGGACGACATTACTCGGGTATGGTCCATCTGGTTTTCCCTGGATGGAAATAGGCAATTTTAGTGGACTGCCGGGCGGTTAACCGGTTTGTTGGAAATCGTGGATCCTGCGCAGCATTCTCGGATTCTCAGGTTAATTTCTCACTTGCTTGTAGGGTGGTTTGGGAGATTCGCTTTGGATTAACCCATCCCTGGTGCGAAAGGATGTATCTGTCGGAGACAGTGCGGGTGTGTCAAATCAACTGTGCGGAGCCGAAGTAGGATGGGAGTTTCAAGGAATGGAGCGGTGATAGACTAGAGGCTATGAACGGTAGGAGTCTTTATGAGGCCTGTCATTGTTTTGTTAGCAGAAGGGAATGCAGAGGAAAGGGAGACTTATGTGGGCAAGGGTTGATATACTCGTATGGGGGTGACACCGCCGGAGGACTCTGGCGAGGTACCCGTGGTTTGATAGCCGGATACTCGGTAATGTGCTTTTCTTAGTCGGTTACGGCTTTGGGGGATGTTGGTTGGAACTGGCTGGAAACCACAAATGCTGCTCAGCATACTCACAATCTACTCAGCATGCTCAGAACCTGTCTGGAATGTTTAGAACATGCCCGACATGTTCCGAACGTGCTCGGCAATGCCCAACATACTGCACCCGTCCATCCGCTCATTTGTTCGTGCATCCGTTTATCCATTCGCCGTTTATCCACCCTTCTCCCACCATATGTTCGTCCACTGGTTTGTTGGTTCAACGGTTTGTTAGGCCACCCATCCCTTCGGCCACCATTTCGTTCATTCGTTCGTGCGTTTGTTCATTTCCTCGTTCACGGTATCGTATCCATTGAAGGAAGGTGCTAGAGCCATGCGGGCATGGAAACGGGAATGGGAATGGAAGCTGTGTGACACCAGGAGCGGTAACCTACGGCTGCAGGGGTCCGGATGAAGCTTCTGGCTTTCTTTTGTTAGCAAGGGAGTGCGCACGGGAAATAGGTGACTTATGGGGATATCTGTGGAAGAGGGGTGACGTTTGTGGCAAGGCATGGGAGGATAGCACGATATGAGTTGGATCAATTATTTATACTCCAGTTTTTTCCCGTTAGTTAGAAAGTGAGTTGAGAATTGCAAATCAAGCGAGCTGTTGGGAGAGTACCAGTATGTGTGAATGCAAAGAGAGCAAATTTTCTCACCCCTCTTTTTGATGGTTGCCCCGTCGCCTTGGCGTTTCGTTTCGGTGGACCGATTGTCTGTGAGAGCAGTGTTTAAAAGACAGGAGACTTTCCCGGAGCAGGGCTCACGACACCGCCGTCACCGGCTTTCACTCGTAGTAAACGAAACGCCAAGGCACTCGGCCACGATCAAAAGCGGGGTAGGGAAAAACTTTCTCAGCTCACGCCTCTCTCTTAAACACACTCTTGCTCTCCTGCACTCACTCTATTGTTCGCACTTCTAACTAAACTAACAGGAAAGCACAGCAGTATAATAAACGACAAAAACAGTTCCCTTACTCGCTCCACCACCCTCCATACATGCTCATCACCTCCACCACCCATCTATTCAAGTTTTCTATTCCTCCGCACATTCCTATGCTAAGAAAAGAAAGAAAAACACAGGAGACAAGCACAAAGACTCTTGCGCTCGTATACGACCTACCCCCATACCCGTATACCCCCCCCATGTGGCTCCCATACCCACACGATGTACGACAGCGACAAACAGCGGACGAGAGAACACCAAACGGCAAGTGACCGAACGGCAAAACGGGTAACAGGTGGACAGTCATACGAACAAAGACATCGACTGACCAACCACCGGCAAAACGGTGAACGACGAGCGACAGAAAACAATAGCGTGCGGTCAAACAAAGATAGTGGTGAACGCCATGAATACGGCAAGCGAACGAACAAAGACGACACCAGCGAACGGCGAATATCCGAACGGCAAGTTGAGCAACAGACGGGTGGAGGAATGGACGGGCAGGTGAATGGTCGTCGAGCATGTTCTGAGCATGTCGAGTATGTTTGCAACATCTCGAACAGGTTCCGAACATGTTGGATAGACTATGAGCATGCCGAGCAGCTTCAGTTTCCAACGATTTCCAACAGTGTTGTGGAACTAGGCTGCTCCGTAATGTTATAGTTGTCTAACAGTGTTACCTATCGGCAAGCAACTGCTTGTAAACAGTATCCCCCCCTCCCCATAGGGATTCGCTACAGAATAATATCCTTACATCACATGCTTCTCCTCATCAATTATTGTCAATTCTGGGAAACATGAAAATGTGTTCGAGCAGTGAAGGTTCGCATCCCGTCCGTGCTGCGGTAAAGGAGCATTGAGTCACCTATTTATTATTATGGTGGTTGTCCATTTGAGAATCCTTTGTGCTGGATTCCCTTGGGCTCCTTTCTGTTTTCTCACACTTCTAGGATTGGTATCTTAAATGGCAACCATTAATAATGTAAGAAAGATACCGTACAACTCCCAACGCCAGCACACGACTTTGGGTACACTTGCTCGTTCCTATTCAGCCATCATGATTTCTCTCCCTCTCTCAACTCTATTGCTCAACTCAACTAACTAAACTGTCAAGACAGTGGTATATAGGAATCGCAATAAAGACACCATTCAATCTTCACGTCAATCACCACACATATCCGATCTTGTCCACAAAAGTCTCCCTTTGCTCTAGCTACTCCCATGCTGACAAAAAAAAAGCCAGGTTTCATAAAGATTCCTACTGTTTGTAGCCTCTGCTCCACCGAGGCTCTTCGGCGCTCCAGAAATGCTTCCGACGGATACAACATTTTCTCCGGGCGGATACATGATTTCCTCACATGAATATGTTAATCCAAAGGACCTCTCCGGGGCCTTTACCCAAACCAAGGCAACAGCGTCTGGAACACCCGGACAGGCCGAGCAGCGTCTGCGGTTTCCAACGCGGTCTGAGCAGTGGTTTCTTTCGGAAATGGCCGGGGCTTCGGGGTTGTGTGTCGGGAGTGGCTAGATTTGTGATCTTGGTTGTTATCTGAAAATATTTGTATCTATTGTACTAACTGTTGTGATAACAAAGTATCAATGATAACCACAATAAAATCTGAAGACTTAAAGATTAATCCAAGCTTGCGCTCTCTCTCTAAAAACAGGGCTTTTTTTTTGTTTTTTCTATCATGATGTATTCGTTGTTATTTAGGGTACAAGAACTTGCATGCAGCGCTAGCTATGGCATAAACAATCCGCATTCCTCCCTGCACCTGGCCCGACAGTATCTCCGAGACCCTCTGGTATGGGCTTAACCGCACATCTCGCCCAAAAGAAAAACCCGTCCCTACCTTACAAGCGAACTCAGAGTATAGGACCAGCCTAACTAAGAACAAGCAGGAAAACAAAGGAAGGTAACCACATGGAACATCTCGGAAACAAACAAAAGAAAAACTCGCAAAGCAGATTCCACAACAACCTGAGCCAGATATACATGTTGGCAGCAGAAAACAGTAAAAGTTAACCTGAAACGTGACACAACCGAGAAAAGGGGGCCGCTGGTGGGCGATGCCAGAAGAGGATAGAGCACTAGGGTGCAAGCCAAGGGTGGTTGTAGCAGTAGTGTGCAAGCTGATCTAACCACCGGAACAAGGCAGAAACTGAACGCGACCGTGTCAACTCTTGGTAATTGTAACCGGTACAGGTTACCGGTTTAAGATTTTTAGGAATCAGTTGATACTGTTTGAGTTTTGAATTTGTTACAGGAAACGAGGTGTGCCTCTAGCCTGATAGTATAGGGTTTGATACTCTATATGTTTTATGTTTGGTTTCGAGTATCGGTTTGATACTCTATATATTTTATGTTTGGTTTCGAGTATTGGTTTGATACTCTATATGTTTTATATTTGGTTTTGAGTATCAGTTTGATACTCTATATGTTTTATGTTTGGTTTCAAGTATCGGTTTGATACTTTATATGTTTTATGTTTGGTTTCCAGGCTACCATTTTGGAGTCTTATATGGTATGAGAATAAGGCTCCTAGTAGCCTAAGAAGTGTATTTGAGAACTGCTGTTCTTCACGTTAGAAGAAGCAGACTTCGGCGGACAGAGTTTTCAATATACTTGGTTGAACAGTTACTTTTTTCACTTTGCTTTGAGAATCTTTAGTTTGAGATCCGCCAGATATCTCTGAGACTTCAGTAGATACGATATAGGAAAGGGCCTATTCAACAACCTTGGCTAAAGCCTGTGGACTTTGATTCAACAGTTACTGCCTTGGTACAGAACAAGGCCCGTTAACCCTCTGTTTACTGCATGTCCCGAGAGGCGGTTACATTTTTTTAACTTCAGCAAGTTATCAAGATAGAAGGCGTTACAGGACCAAGTAAGGGCAAGGCCCCTGAGAAAGGTTCCAAACAGTGCACTAGAGATTCAAAAGGATGGTTCACAAAGACTCCAGCAAAAGAGCAAGCAGCAAGGGATGTGGCTGCTCAGCAGTTAGCCAGAGATGCTGGTGAACAATCCGCAGAAGAGTGATCACAACAACTACCAGAGCCACCAACCAGTACGCCCGGAGGGTACCCAGAATCTCCGACAAAGCCTACAGGTACACCGGTACCGCCGGGACCACCGAGTAACAATCCAGATAGCTCTGACAGCGACAACAGATCAGACGATATGGCCTCAGAAGCAGGCCCCGCGGGGCCAGGAGCCCCAGGACCAGCAGTCCGCAGACTACTGACTACCAGGCCTAATCCAGTTGTCATGGCTAAACTCCGCATCAAGGTACCTTCACCTAGTAAGTTTACTGGTGAAGGAGATGACCTCAAACCAGAGGCGTTTGATAGATGGTATAACTCAGTACAGTTATATCTACGGCTGAATGGACTACAGACTAGCGAGGCTGGAGGAGGAAACAATAAGATCCTCTATTGTGAAGGACGAGCTCAAGAAGCAGCTTTCCAAGCAGCTGAGCATTTCGGTGAAGATATGACCAGAGAAGACATTGTTGGATACCTACGAGAAAGATTCCAATTTTCGAAACAGAAAGATGATACCTACCGCAAATTCCATGAAATCACACAAGTGTATAATGGCAAGATAAAAAGAATATCGACCATAGCAACCGATTTGCTGATGTTCCGATCATGCCTACCTGCCAACACGGTAACCGATTATGCTTTCATTCAACAGTTCTTTAAAAGTTTGCATACAAGATTATGACAAGAAGCCGAATTACAGTATGCTGAAACGGACACTGTTATGGAAGTTATACAAAATACAGAAAGCGTAGATGCTATTCTAAAAGGCACTGGCGCTTATAGGCAGGAAAGGTTCGAGAAACAGGTAAAAGAATTCACTTCCAAACAAGAAAGACGGTAGGAAAATTGGAAAATGAAGAAGCCTCACATCAAACCTAAGGAATGAAAAGGAAAGGGTCTTCGCCATACCTGCAGAGGTAAAGGACATCTAGCAAGAGATTGTCCCAGTAAGGATGATAAGAGTAAAGGCAAGGGCAAGGCTAAGGTGAAGAAAGAAGTCACCTCCAATAGAGTGAAACAGGAACAATTAGCAGAAGAAGTGTTCATAACTTGGATGGAAGTAGAGGAGGAAGAAGAAGAAGACATTCTCGCGATGGCTGCTAGACTGAAAAAATGTCAACCCACATGATGCTCTCGAAGGAACAATGCACATCAATGGTAAAGAAGGCAGAGTCCTGTTTGATACTAGATCAATAGGAGCCAACCTGATTAGCGCTACCTTTGTGGCTACACATGGAATTCCTTGCCAGGAATTGAAGACACCGATTAGGATATACCTAGCCATGAAAGGGTCACGATCTGAAAGTCATAAAGAATGTACAGTCAACATATCAGCAGGAAAACTGAGCATGCCAGGAACTAGTATGTTGGTCGGCAATCTAGCAAAATATGATGCACTAATTGGAATGCCTTTCCTAGAACAACACCAAACAAATCAAATGTGGCAAATTAGCTATCCTGTTTCTTAAACAGAATGTTCGAATTGTTTGCACACCTACTAGTGGCATGATCTGAGCAGTAGTGATCAGCACTGAATATATCATGGACCAACATCTGGAAGTATTTCCCGAGGAAATACCGTAAGATTTACCACCCTTAAGGAAGATTAATCACGAGATAAACCTTCAACCAGGAAAGGAACAACGCTCCTTACTTACTTCCTCGATCCTGGAATGATGGGCAACAGATATGAGCATATGGCCAAAAGAAAAAGAGAAAGCTGGAATCATCAAATGACAAGCAGGTTCATTGGCAGCACCCATTTTTGTGCAAGAGAAAACGGACAAGAAATGATTGAGGCCATTGGTGGACCTCAGGGTCAGGAATGAGATTACAATCAAGGATGTTGAGACCATTCCAAACCAAATCATGATACTCAATGCTCTAGCGAGGGCGAGATACTCCAGTAAAATTGATCTTAGTGATGCCTATTTTCAAACAAGAGTGGGATCACGGAATATGAGCAAGAATGCTTTCAAAACACTATTTGGATGTTTGGTTATTAAGGTTATGCTACAAGGAGATATGAATGCTACTGGAACTTTCATGCGCAAAATGTCTGATTTATTTGCCAACTACTTAGGACGATTCATGTGGGTATATATTGATGATATACTCATCTTTTCCGATACAGAGTCCAAACATTTAAAACACATATCCCTAATTTACGACAAACTAAAGGAAGCTCGATTCTATGCAAGTAGGAAGAAATCAGAATTCTTCGCTCACAGTATACAAGTATTAGGCCATGTTCTCAATGATGAAGGACTCTCACCAGTACCGGAAAAGATTAGCGAAAGATTGAAGAATGGACTATGCCACAGACCAAGAAACAGTCGCAGGAATTTCTAGGAACAGTCAACTACATCAGTCAGTTCTTGCCACACATTGCAACCATTGTATCACCATAAACGGAACTCACCAGAATTGCAGAATTTGTGTAGACCGCAACCCAAGACGAAGCCATGGATAATGTTAAATGAGTTGTTTCGAAAAACGAGGTTATGAAACCACTACTATATGATTCGTCACTTCCAATATGGCTGATCACCGATGCATCCAACACAGGTGGAGGAGTATGGGTAGGACGGGGAGAAACACCTGAGAATGCCAGGCCTGCTTCACTTCATCGTGGGAAATTCTCTAATGCCCAAATGACATCAGTAAAAATAAATCTATATGTACTGGGGGTCTATCTCGATCTGATCTTATCCGCGCGCAATCTACGCGCCGGCACAATCTCATCTGATCTAATCCGCGCGCAATCTACATAGCAACGCAATCTCATCTGATAAGTTTTGCGCACACACACTGATCGGTACCCTAACCTTCTCGCAACATCCCTGATGATATGCAATGTATACAAAATCATGAATCTTATTTAATTCCATTAGTGAAGGAAATAAGCTGTGACAATTTGTGATGAAAAATGATAAAAGAGATGATTTTTTGCATGTGAATAGGTGTAGAGTTGATAGATGTGGATGGTTTTCAGCCTCAATATGCCAAGACACAGTTTTGTCCATACAGAAGATAACTCCTCCCTGGTAATCATGAAAGGGAAAAATGTATGAAAAAGAAGGATTCTTTGTCTATAGAAAGAAAGATGAAATATATGAATAAAATAAATTGAAAGAGACAAAGTACTTGCAATGATGGAAAGAGAGAGAGTGCTTGATAATGAGAAAGGGATGGATTGAGCCTCAAGGCACTGAGATAAAGTGTTGCCCCATGCCCTCAACCAGAAAACGTTTCTCTTAAACAAAGAAAAACACACAAATATAGATAGCAATATGTAAAAATGATTGCAGGAAACAACAGATAGAAGTAAGCAATGAAAGTATAAATATAAATGAAAATGACAGGATGAAAGTGGGACTTGTGGCAGTGATATTGAGATTGTAAATCATTTTAAGATTGATGATATATTATGCTCACATTTTGAATAGACCTTTTCAGTGACAACTAAGGAAGAAATACAGTGGTGATCAATCTCAGAAAAGCTTCAGCAAAGGAATACTGCATTTTCTATTAATTGTAGGAAAAGATTTTGCTTATTTCTGGTAATAATTACATAAAGTTTTCAAGCCACCTGCTCAACTAGATAGTGTAAACCTTTGATAATACAAGATTTTAAGGTTTAGGTCTTGATGATGCCTCCCACAATCCTGCAGGCTTGGCATTTTTTCAGTTTTCTATATAAGGACAACCACCTTACTCCATTTGTCTTCCTTTTTTACTGATTCATTCCACACTTCATTCTACCCACTCTACTCTTCCCCTGCCATTTCCATCACCTCTTGTCCTTCTTTCTGCTTTAATTTATACTACCACAACTATAAAATTTTACAATACCAAAGAGGTAAGCTGTCCTTAATACAAATATATGTTTTATAATGTCCCAGAAATTAATATACAAAATATTACCTGCAAATCCTGTACTTGAAAGACTGATACCTAATTTTAAGTAACAATAAATGGAATATTATTGTTTAACTGCTGACATTTCAATAAGGACTACTATAAAATGATTACTAACTACCACAATTTAAAGGATAATTGATAGTAACTGAACAATTATCATTCATATAGTGCTGTTAACTTTTAACTAACAACAACTAACTGGCAATTAGCATGTTCTAACTCTTGTAAACTATATACTACTGGTTAGTAACTGCTAATCACGGACTAAGATTAGGACACAACCGTATTTTTCCCGCTGCAATTGTTGGTTATTCAAGGTACGAGAATCTGTCATAGTAGATTGGTATTTATTATAGTGTTACTTAGTAATATGCTTAAGTATGAACTTTACAGTCAATGTATAAGAAAATAAAGTACTAACTTTATTTTTATTTAATACTATAGTGAAGTATCCTTCACTATAGTATTAAATAATTCAATCCTTGCAGTTAAATTCACAAGTAATATTTATCTCAGAGAATTTTAGTAACAATTCACTTGTAACAACAATCTATGTAGTACTAATAACAGAGTTAAGATAACTTGAAGGTAGTAAGTACTTAGATATAACTAATAACAGACTACATACTTCCAGCTACTTCTTATAATATTCAAGATTTAGTTATAGTTAGCGGTTTATTTATTACAATTTTATATTAATATAAAGGTGATCCGCACAACTAATACTCGCATATTAAATCTACTTTGGCTCGTGTATTAGAATACAACTGCCTATCTAGATGTTTTGGGAAATGTCTACCTATGGATAATATGCAAACATCTACTACTAATGTACTCCAAACTGACCAGTTCTCTACTGATGTGGGATAACCCTTAAGTATTCAGTGGCTGGTATATATAATATATCGTCAAATATGGTCAATATAACTACCACTACATATATGCGACTTCTATTTTCAGGTAATACATTGCATCTATTACTCCTTTTAATAAAGCTATAGTGGCAAAATATAACCCTCAAAGATCTTGGAGGCTTCTGTAGTTGCTCTGCCTTACCAGCTGTTTTATCTCACTTTATTTACCAAGATATCTCGCGTGAATAATCCTGATTTAACTACTCTTACAATTTAATTCATTCCGCGCTTTGTCAATATTATTATTTCTTCTATTCTCTCTCACATGATATAAATTTGACAGTCAGTATCCAAGGTAGGTCTACCAAACAAAGAGCCCTCATGTGATGCACAATTTATGACACAATAATGGTTGCACCAAGTAGACCACCCACTCCACTACCACCAACATTCTTTTCAACTACAACATATATATTACAATTTTACCCCCAATACAAAGACAGAAGATGACCCTCGAGGATCGAGGGGGCTGCTAGTCAATATGTACTGTACAACAATCTCAAACTTAGATCTTATCTGATCACACCCAGTACTGAGAACCGCAATCACAGTACATTTCAGGCCGCGCCGTTGCCCCCTCAATTTGCCCTACACAAAATTTGTGCGTGGCAACCATGATTAGCTAATCACCTCAACAAATATTTTTCTCTCTCCACTTCAGATAAAAGAGCGCTGGAATTATTATCAACAATAGGTAAACAGAGCCTCTCTTTGTTGGACAAACGATTAAATATAAAATATAAGTTGAAACAGTATAGAAAATGAAAGATAGTAGAAGAAAAGAAAGACTGCGAGGTTGTATAGAAAGAAGCAAGTTTTGCGCCTTGGTTTCTGCAAAGGTACCTTGAGGCTTAAAGTGCAACCAGATATGGCAACCACAATTACCAGCACACCCACCAAATATTTCTTACAAATACTGTTAATACTCTGATTCAATAATTCTATACTTGGAGATTGATGTAGGCAGATGAAAGTTTTAAATGATAAAATAAGAGACAAATTGTACGGAATAGTTTCTCTCAGGTTCCGTAATACTGGGAATGATTGTTACCACAGGCTGCTCTGTCCAAATTGCTTGCAGGGATCCTGGCTGGGCCCTTTTCATATCGAAAAGTGGAAAAATGTTGCAACAACAAACTCAGACAAGTAATTAATGATCATATTATATAATAGAGGATAGAACTGATGAAATAAAATACTACTCATTCATTATTGCCAAAAATATAGAAGATTTTTGTTGATAATATCCTTCAGCCGCAAAGTGCCAAGCCACTACAGAGACGAAATTATTTTACCCTACTATAGGAAATAGGGCTTGCTTACCTTTCCCACAATCAAAAAGGCTTGGCAGTTTTTGTGCTCTGTATATAAGGACTACCACCCCACCTTTCTTTCTTCTCTTTCTACCATCATTCTCTACACTGCTTATCCTCCTTACATTCACCTCCTGACCAAATCTTTCTATACTTCTATTACAAAAATGCTAGCAGTACAGAAATTATAAAAATGTACAAATATAAAAATGTAAAAAAGTGCAAATGTAAAAATGTAAAAATGTAAAAAAGTGCAAATGTAAAAATGTAAAAATGTAAAAATGTTAAAATGTAAAAATGTAAAAATGTAAAAATGTAAAAATGTAAAAATGTAAAAATGTAAAAATGTAAAAATGTAAAAATGTAAAAATGTAAAAATGTAAAAATGTAATTAGTGAATAATATAATAATATGGTATCTGGAAAATATAATAGTAATAATTACATTATTATATAATAACCAGTATATCAGTTACTATCTTGCTTACAGAAAATATTAATATAAACATTAAGTTAAATATGAGATGTAGTCATTACAGATAATGATCAGTTATTTAAGGTAATCATTCTACTTGACAACTCTGTTCTAGGAATTTGTATTACCATGATATGTGATAAGATTTAATAATGTATTATCTAATGACTGGTAAAGATTTTGAGGGGTACAAACTTCTTACTTTGAACTTATAGAGCTTACTACGTATATATTTAAAACTCAATCCTTTAACTGTAAATAATCAACATGGATGGGCAAGATTGCTTATAACTATACTATAGTTATCTTGTATTCTGTATAATTGTTATATCTGCTTTAATAACTTGGTATGAACTGAGTAGATAGTAACTGCTACATCCAACTAACTGAATAAAGAAGCCGATAGTCTTAATACTTTTAGTTTAATACCTTACTATGCATCTGGCAAATATAAGATAATAATGGTACATTAAGATAGTTGCTAAATCTTATCAGAATATGCCTGTAGATTACATATTCAATTATCTTATACTACTAACATTGGTAACTGATAGCCTAGCAAGTTTGAAGTAGTTACTTACAACAGTAGAATTATTACAATACTTAGTTTCATGATAGATATATTATATGTCTCATAATATCTATCATAACAAGTAGTAATAAATAAGAAGTATTTAACTTTTTGTATCTAATTCTTAAATGTAATACATGAGTTGAATTTCAAATATAGCTAATTTATAATATTACAATGATGATAAAGGATCAGGATAAGGAATGAGAGATACTTCTTTTGACCACTGCACATATCCGATTCTTACTTTTTATATCTATCCTCACAACCTATTTTAATATTTATAAACGTGAATGATATATTATATAGATTTTGGTAAAAGCAGTGCCTAATATATTTTTACAAGTAATATGGGAGAAAATGATTGACATCCGACAATTTTCACACAACTCACCAAGCTGATCTTGGATCGAAGTGCCATTTTCAACAACCTCAGAAACAGAATTTCTAATATAAAACTTTGATATTGTCAAAAATTATAAGAGATGACCTAGCTGCATTGCTGAAGTAACTGACAATCAATTTATAAATATGAGAATTATATTTTATCAAAATACTTGGTGACTCTCAGATAATCTACTAAGATATAGGAGAAAATTCACTATAACAAGGCATTATTAAATATATGCAGATGAGTGATGTACTAGGAAACCTGCTTTATATAAAGATTTATGTATTGATAATGAACAATGTGGCAGGTAGGAGCAGTTTTCATTACTTGATTCTACCTCTGTAATAGTGTCTTTGTCGGTCTATATATATAATTCATAAAAGATACATATTTAAAACTCACAATAATGGTAGAAATCACCAGCAGTCTACTATCAAGGTTGAAATTCAAGATAAAATTTGCGTTGTAATATCTATTTATCTGTGAGTTACTAAAAAGTTGAAAAATAATGGAAAAAGATAGTCAGGACTACTGACTGGATTGAGAATTGTACTACCAAAGATCTATCCTTTTATTATAGTATGAAATGATAACAATAGATAACCACTATAAATGAAGTAGATGGCTGAAATTGGTATCAAATGCCAGGTTGTAATCATGAATAAAGGTCAAGCTTAGTGCATGAATAGTTGATAGTGGGCTAAGATCAAAGTAGGTCTATTATAACGCAAGAGTAATAACAGTTAGCATGTTACCCATTACTTGCTGAGTTAATAATTTCTGTAGCAGCTAATTGGGAAATCCTGCATTTTATATGTAAAAGAAAGATTGCCTGACAAGCTGGAAGGAACAGCAATAACTTTCATGTGGAAACTGTAAAGTCACAGTCCTAGCCACTGATTGTACAACTTCATATTGAACAACAAATATCCATGTTTGACATTTATTGGAAAAATTGAAATAGTAAAAGAGTATCTGTGAAGAGCAGAGAAGCTCTAAGTTAAATTACAATATCCAGGAATGTCAAAAATTTAAAAGTAATATAATTGCAAAAATCAGATCTCATAGCCGACTAATCTTCCACTTTGCTCAAGCTAATCAGTAGCTCTAATACAACTACTATGTGTCAACACAACTATGGTTGCAGTACTTTTACAACAACCTTATAACTAATCATTAATATGACATATTAAAGAATTTTCTCCACATTCTACCTAAAATTACATTGATGGAAGATGACCCTCGAGTCGAGGGGGCCTGCTAGTCAATATGTACTGTCCGACAATCAAAATGTTAGATCTAATCTGATCAAAAGGACGTACTGAGAACTGCACTCGCAGTATTTCGCAACGCGCCCTTTTGCCCTCCCATGTTGCCCTGGAGGAAATTTGCACATAGCAACCATGCTTAGCTAATCACCTCACCAAATATTTTTCCCTCTCCTTCACAGCAAAAAGAGGCCCAGGAATATCATTAACAATAGGCAAACAGAACCTCTCTTTGTTGCACAAAAGATTAAATATAAAATGTAAGATGAAACAAGGTAGAAAAGGAATGATAGTAGGAGAAAAGAAAGACTACGAAGTTGTATAGAAGAAAAAAAGTTTCACCACTTAGTTTCTGCAAAAGTACCTTGAGGCTTAAAGTGCAACCACATATGGCAACTACAATGACCGGCACACCACACCAAATATTTCTTACAAATAAATATTAATACTTTGATCCTATCATTCTATACACCGAGATTGATCTAGGCAGATGAAAGTGAGAAATGATAAAATAAGAGACAAATTGTACGGGATAGTTTCTCTTAGGCTCAGTAATACTAGGAATGATTGTGACTACAGGCTGTTCAGTCCAAATAGCTTGCAAGAATACTAGATATGCTCTTTTCATACCGAAAAGTGGAAAAAAATGTTACCACAAACACGGTCAAGTAATTAAAGATCATATTATATAATAGAGGATATAACTGATAAAATAAAATACTGCTCATTCTTTATTGTCAGAAATATACCGGATTTCTGTTGATCATATCCTTCAGCCTCAAAGTGCCAAGCCACGATAGAGACAAAATTATTTTACCCTACTATAGGACATAGGGCTTGCTTACCTTTCCTACCGCCAAAAAGGCTTGGCAGTTTTTGTACTCACTATATAAGGACCACTACCCCACTCCTTTTACTCCTCTTCCTACTATACTGCTTCACACTGCTTATCTGGTATCAATTCTCTCCCATACCAAATCATTGCATACAACAATAATAAAAAGGTCAGAAATGTAGAAAATGTCAAAATGTAAAAATGTAAAAATGTAAAATGTAAAATGTAAAGTGGTAAAAGTGTAAAAGTTTAATAATATAATATTATACCAATATGATGTCTAATAAATGTAAGAGTAATAACTATACTATCCTCTCGCAATAAGTATATCAATTGCTACTTTGTTTAAAGAAAGTATTCCTATAGATGGTAAGTTAAATGTGTGCTGCAGGCACAACAGAGGTTTATCAAAGATTAATCTGCATGCTTAATACCTTATTTCAGGCAATATCTATATCAATTATATGTAATACAATCTGACAATATAATGGGTGATGACTTGTAAAGATTTCAAACAAGTAAGATCTTCCTGCTGTATAGTTATATAGATTACTACTTGGATGATGGAAATATAATTCTGTAATTGTAGAGTACTACTGAAGATTCTATGGATTGCTTATATCTATACTATATATAGACTTCATTCTTCCTTATTTTTAACTGCAATACTAGATGTTACAAAAAGCTTTCATCATATAAAGAAATGCAGTGAAAATATTTCCTCATACTATTTACAATTGTGTGAAGTTGTGTATAATAAACTGTATATATTATCTTTGAATATACTTTTACAAACTGTCTATTATATATATTAAAATTATTTATATATTATGGAAGCATTACATCATACCATGAAATCCTTCTACTGATGAGTAGTTTTAATACCTCTGGAAATCAATTAGTACTTAATCAGCAATTATGGAGAAAGTAACCTTTTACTACTGTTTGGCCTAATTGTATAGTTTTCTTTGATAGACTTCTTGATATAAATATCTTTGTCTCTAATTGGGTAATGCTCAGGATATCAACTAATAGTAGATAACTCTGCAATCAAGAGTGCTACTTTCCTACACTGTACTGATATTAGTTGTCACCAGATTTTGGGCGTCGATTACCCTTATGATATACAATAATATAGGATGACTGTTGAGTCAAGAGAGTGGCTAGATTTGGTCTGTCCTACCTGCTCTTGTTTCTAGCTTTATTTGGCAAAACCTCTCTTGTTGATAATCTTTGTGCAGTTATTATTAAAATTTGATATATCCAGTACTTAGTTACTATTATTATTTCTTCTATTCTTCCTGACTTATGGTAAATTTGACAGTCAGAATCAAGAGCAGATCAACAAATCAAGTAGTAGTAATATAACCAATATCTTTCAATACATCTAGGAGTATGACACTACTCTCACACCTTCACAATAAAAAACAGATTTAACCATGTATGGAATTAGTATCCCACTTCACAAAAGATTCTATGAACAGCAGATGATCCTCAAATTCTGAATGCTGCTTGGTATATATTCCTTGCTATCCACTATGTACTTGAGGTAAGATTTTTCACAATATGATAAACCTAACACAAAAGTTAGGGTACAGGCCAAAGAGTAAACTTAAAACATGAAGTGGAACCTGAAATAAAGGGAAGTGGCAACCACCATTGCTGGTTGTGGTGGCGGTAATTTTATATACCACAACCAACAACTTACAGATTCATATCAGACCTGCGGAATCTTTTCAACCACTATCACCATATACTGATACAAGATGACCCTCGAGTCGAGGGGGACTGCTAGTCAATATGTACTGAGTGGCTATCTCAAAATTCGATCTAATCAGCATTTGCGCGGATCTAATCTCGAATTTGCGCGGATCTAATCTGTTTTCACTGCGCTTAGCATGTGAAAATCTACCTATGACAACCATCTGACCCATGCCCTAACAAATACTTTTGTACAAAAACTGAGTAATAAATTCCACACCCACAGCTGTATATCACATTGAATATGATACTGATTGAGTCAGTGTAGAATAATTCAAATAAAGAAAATAAACAAGAAAGTGATAAAGCAAGGAGAGAAATAGAGAAAAGACCAGTTTATGAGACAAAGATATCTGATGTAATGATGAAATCTTGAATGCATAACCCTTACTGTAGAGTTGAGCCTCAAAAGTGCCAAGACAGCAATGTAGTATAAATACGTAACACCTTCATTCCTCAAACAATCCTGTTCTCCAACATTTTCACCTCTCAATAAAATCTCTTCTCAAGGAATTCTCTTCTCTCCATCCATTATTCACTTTTTTGTTAACTCACCATCCTCTGCATTTCTTGCACTATTTCCCAAACTCTCTGCAAAAAGAAAAATCACGTATTCATTCTTCCCTTTTTTTCTCATAGGTTTACGTGGGTGTATCACAGATTATAGGAACAAGAATGAGTTCAGTATACCGCTGTGGGCGGTGTAGGAGGCAGAAAACACGTCTGGAATTCGACGATGATGTGCGCGGAATCCGACGGAGAACATGCCGGATGTGTTTGGTGAAAATCCCTGCCTCTTTGTCTGAACTCACGGGATTGGATTTGTCTGCTAACTATTAATTACTGAATTCTAGAATCAGGACCGGATGAGGAGAATGGCTGGTAGGGAAAGCCAGCCAATACCAAGGGTATTGGTGGAACCAGTCCAAGAAGGAAACGACGAAGGTAGGTAATTGGAGCATTTATTGGGAAGCAGGATTGACGAAACATAATAGGCCAAGAGAATGTGGACTGGCGCTGGTGTGTGGCATGCCAGCGCGTGAAAGATATTGCCTGTTTTGATCGAGATCAGGCAGGGCAATCTAGGCTTTCTTGCAGAGATTGTTTGGTAAGTATTACAAGTTCCACTCAAATTGTTCCAGCCAGGAGCAATATTTAACTAATCATTAATTGGGATAAATTAGGCAGGGGTAAGTTTGGAGAGAGAGCGAACTCACAGGGTGATGCAGGATCGAAATTATAGGGCAAGCGAATCGTCACAGCAGGGCCAGCTCAACCAAGCTGGAGGGGTCAGAAATGAGCAGGAGAGCTACGATGCTGAGACGGGTAAGGTCCTGAATCGGTTGGTACAAGTAAGTCACTAACATGATGACAAAATATAGGTGATGAGGAATCACAGAGGAGGTGTGGTCGGTGTGGACACTGGAAGGCGAGTGACCACTTTGACCGGACTATCCGTGGAGCATGGCGAAGGTGCTGCCGGAATTGTTTAGTAAGTGAATATTTCTGCTTGTAGCAAGTCAAAATTCTTGATTTCAATTACTAATTTGTTTACCAATTCTAGAATCGGGTCCGGAATGTACCTGCACCGGTACAAGACTTAGTAGATGTGAGCCCCCCTCCTACTGCGATTGCCGTTGCCCATCTGGCATTACCAGATTCGAGGACTGCCATTCCACTGCAGCCGCACTCAAGCTATCTGGCATTTATTGAGTCACGGGCTAGGTGGATGGCACACAATTTGGGCCATATGGATATTACCTGCAGTGCATGTAATGCACTGCACTGGAAATCAGAGTGGACCCGAAACCGAGACCATGGCTTGGCTGGTTCTTTTGAATCATGTTGCAAGCGTGGGGACGCTGTGATTGAGAGGATGAGGGAACTTCCTGAACCCCTGAAAACTTTAATGACTGCACAAGATAGTCATTCAAGGTTGTTCCGACAGGATCTCCGTCGCTGGAATAGCCTGTTCGCTTTCACGTCCATACGATACAATCACGATGACCGTACTTCTGTAATTGGAGAAGGATTTCAACTTTTTCAGATTCAGGGTGCGGTCTATCACCATCAGGGGCCACTGGTTCCAAGTGGAGATCGTGATGCGCTCTTCTCGCAAATCTACCTGTATGATCCTGCTCTAGCGGCACAATCACGATCTGCAAGGGTGCCTGAGCTAGATCAAGCATTAATAGTCTCCTTGACAAACATGCTACAACAATGTTCCCCATTCATCCAGCTGTATTTGACAGCCAGAGAAAGGTTCGCACAGCTATCAGAGCGGGAACCTAACCTGCGAATTATTCTCAATCCTCAGTTGAGTTTAATCGTGGAGAGAGGAGCCGATTTGAGAAGGGAAAATCTCCCAACAGCGGATGAGGTTTCCTTGGTATTACCAGAGGAGTATGGAAGAGGGGGATTCAGGGATATCGTATTGGCTGAGCGCATAAATGGTGAGGTTCCCAACCAGGGATTCTCCACTATCAATTGCAATCATGCTTCTTACCTCCCACTGCACTATGTGCTTCTCTTTCCATATGGTGAATCTGGTTGGCATTGGGGAAGGACTCTACAAAACCGAGATGGAAGACGCCAAAGTGAGCGCATGCCCCAACGGGTATTTTATCGGTTCCGCATCCATTCAAGAGCTAACGAGCCAACTACTATCCTCTGCTCGCAGCGACTTTTCCAGCAGTTTGTGGTTGATGCCTGGGCAGTTTGTGACCAAAATAGGCTTACCTGGCTGCGATCCAACCAGTCTCGCTTCCGAGCCGAGTTGTACAACGGCCTGGCCGATGTCCTGCGAGAAGGTGATTCCAATTTGGAGGAAGTAGGCAGAAGAATCATCTTACCATCTAGCCATGTTGGTGGAGATCGATTCATGCAACAGCTTTATCAGGACAGCATGGCCCTGGTACGCCACTTTGGAAAACCGTCCTTGTTTATTACATTTACGGCTAATCCTAAATGGGCGGAGATTCAAGATGAGCTTTTTACCGGTCAAAGTGCTGCTGATCGTCCAGACCTTGTGGCAAGAGTATTTCAACTCAAGCTGCGAGATTTACTGGATCAGATCAAATACAAGCAAGTATTTGGTCCTTGGCGCGGATGGGTCTGGACAATTGAGTATCAGAAGGGGGGACTCCCACATCTTCACCTTCTTTTATTCTTGAAGACAGATCCACAGTTCCTGACTGCTCAATACATAGACAGATTTATTTCCGCAGAGCTCCCAACTGATGATGATGAGCAAAGTCATCTGTTGAGGAGTATAATCCAAAATAACATGGTACATACACAATGTGCTCGGGGAAATGGTAATGCCCTATGCATGAAAGGCCTAAACCCACACTTTGTAGCTACCTGCCACAAAGGGTATCCAAAAGATTTCCAGGAAGAGACTATAGTCCATGAAAATGGGTATCCCTTATATAGGCGAAGGAATACAGGAGAATCCTTTTCCATTCCTGTTGTTGGATCAGCGGGTACAGCTACAGCCGTGATTGACAATCGTAGAGTTGTACCATACAGCCCCTACTTGTCACTGCGGTATAACGCCCACATCAATGTAGAGGTTTGCGGTTCGGTGCAAGCTGTGAAGTACATTCACAAATACATCTACAAAGGTGGTGACCGGGCTACAGTTAATATTGACTCGGAACATGACGAGATCAAGCGATACCTCCATGGAAGGTACATTGGACCGACCGAGGCTGTGTGGAACTTGTTCGAATTTGGCATGCATGAGGAACAACCACCGGTTACCCGCCTTGCCTTACATCTTCCCGGTCAACAGCCAGTATATTTTCGAGAACAAGAAAACTTGGAATTACTTCGTGAACGCATAGAGGCAGCTATGACAACACTCATGGCATTCTTTACCTACAATGCGTGCAATGAAGATGGCAGACAATACCTGTATCAAGAGTTTCCCCAATACTTTGTTTATACAACAAAGAAGGGATGGAAACCGCGGCAACAGGGATTTGCTATTGGACGGATGTATGCCGCAAGTCCGTTTATGGGTGAGAGATACTATCTCCGCCTCCTTCTAACCATTGTCCGCGGGGCTACCAGCTTCGAAAATCTACGGACGGTGGATGGAGTAGTGCACCCAACATTCAAGGGAGCCTGCGTAGCCTTAGGCTTGCTAGAGGACGATGGGGAGTGGGTCGCCATGTTCACGGAAGGTGGGCAGTTTATGACAGGTGTGGCATTGCGACATTTGTTTGCTTTAGCCCTCCATCATACAACTATCACTAATCCCGTAGCCATCTGGCAACAGTTTGGTGAGAACATGTGCGATGACCTACTGGGTCTTTTAACAAGAGGCTTAGTAACACTCCCTGTTGGCGCACAGGACTTTGGCGATGGTATCCATCTGGACTATGGTTTACATCTTCTCCAGAAATTTCTGGATGAATTTGGAAGGTCATTGGCCGAGTTTGGACTACCAGAGCCAGTTTTTGAATGGGTTTTTGAGCAGGCCATGCCAAGTAATCCAGTAATGGAGGAAGAATTGGCCTATGATGAAGGGCATGAGAGGGCAATTCATGATGAGATGCGGCTACAACTTAATCCTGAGCAACTAGCTTGTTTTCAAGAGATTACAGCTGCTGTAGAACGTCGTGAGTTGTACCCCCGCCAGAATCTACGGTCTGTATTCTTCCTCCAAGGTCCTGCAGGCACTGGTAAAACATTTCCTTATAACTGCTTATGCAGTTACTTCCGCGCCAGGAGAAAAGATTGTACTTTGTGTTGCTTCCTCCGGGATTGCAGCGCAACTGCTACCAGGTGGTCGAACCGCACACTCTAGGTTCAAGATTCCGCTATCAAATGCCATGAATTCGGGTTGCAATATTACCAGCAATTCACTGTTGGCAAACTTGATTAGGGAAACCTCACTCATTATCTGGGATGAGGTGCCAATGCAGCACAAGGCTTGCTTTGAAGCTGTCAATTGGACTTTGAACGACATTTGTCACGTCAGTGAAACTTCACTGTTTGGGGGAATTCCAACGGTCCTAGGTGGCGACTTTGCCCAAATCTTGCCTGTGGTTCGGCGAGGTACAAGGCAGGCAACTGTTCAAGCCTGCATACAGCATAGTTCCTTTTGGAATAGCTTGCAGGTTTTGCGGTTAAAGACCAGCATGAGGATGGCAGTTAATACTGCTAATCAAGTCTTTTTGGACTTTCTCAAAATGCTGGTTTCTAATCCCACCTATTATGGAAACCTGGAACTTCCTCCATATATTCGGAGGGTAACTACTGTGGAAGATCTGTGTGATCAGTTGTATCCGCAGGCCTTGTTAGATGAGGCGGTCACTGTTCACCGGAGTTTGATTGGACGTGCTATTTTAGCCTTCAAGAATGACACAGTGAATGACTTTAATGACCTGCTTCTTGACAAGATGCCTGGTATAGAACATCGCTATGAGGCAGCCAATCAAGTGGAGCTCAGCCCTTATGCTGCAGCAGCTGATGCCCCAGCGGTAGAATACTTGCAGAGTATTAATCTGTCATCCATTGCTCCCTCTTCACTTCGTCTCAAGGTAGGAGTCCCTCTGATTCTTATCCGCAATTTGAGTCCGAAGCAAGGGATGTGTAATGGTACAAGGCTACGTTTGTTGGGTATTAGCCGAAACTGCCTACAAGTTGCCATTCTTGGTGGCAAGTGGGATGGCGAGATTCGGCTTCTGCCACTAATTAAGCTGACAACAACGGATGAGGATCTGCCCTTCATTTTTGAGTGCAAGCAGTTCCCAGTCCGTGTCTGCTTTGCGATGACAGTGAACAAGTCACAAGGGCTATCTCTGGAGCATGTTGGTGTTGACTTGCGTTCATCCGCATTTACACATGGACAACTCTATGTTGCTCTGTCACGGGTAACTTCACTAGATGGCCTTACACTACTGCCATCTAGCAATACTCCCACTGTCACAGAAAATATAGTATATCCTGAGGTACTTCTCTGAATGTACTAATGATGGTGTACTTGCCATTGGAATTCAAGGTTGGGTTGATAATTATATTCTTTGAGTATAGTTTTTGTACAATCTCAGACCTGTATTCAGTACAGTTTTCTGTAAATGGTATATTCTTTTTTACCATGATTGTTTATTTTCCTTACATATAATTTATCTTTATGTAATAAATTCTATTACATTGTTTTTATCACCATTAATTTTCCTTTCTTTAAACTTTTTTTTTTTTCCTCAGACTTTGAATATTATAATATGCCACTACACTTCAGATTTCCAGCTTTCTGTACCTTTCCAATATGCAACCTCACAACGGTTTATAGACTTCCTTTATCTTCAGAGGGTGCAACAGCACAATGGTTTACTGCTTTTACATACCTTTACAGTATGCAACATCACAACAGTTTATAGGTTTTCTTTACGTTTGCAGTATGCAAAAGCACAACAGTTTGTAGACTTTCCATATGTTTTCAATATGCTACAGTACTACAGTTTATAAGCTTTCTTTACCGTTCTTTTTAGAAAATAAAAACTCTTACACTTTCTTTTTATCACAACAATGACAAGCTGTAGATTAGCATACCAATTGGAAATTTTATTCTGCCTATGATATTCTATGTTATGAAGTATCATGAGTTGGTCAATGCAACAATTAGCCCTAATGCAACTAATATTTCTCACTTAAACCATGGTTACAACACATTCCTCACACATCAACAACAAAATATAAATTTAAGGACTGCAACAATTATAATACCTTAGAACTTATAATTATACTGATAGAAGATGACCCTCGAGTCGAGGGGGCCTGCTAGTCTATATGTACTGCGCAAGAATCTCGATCTGCAATCTTATCCGCGCGGATCTAATCAAACACGCGGATCTTATCTGTATTCGATCTCTCCCTGTGCGGAAGCATGTGACAATCACATATGCATGGCAACCACCCTCAACCCCATAACCTATCAACTATCATCATGTTCTGCCTGGAAAACCAAAGTAACCGTCCTCGTGAAACCTCCGCAAACATGATCACGGTTGTGAACTCAATGCATCGGAAAAAACACATAGTTAGCGATAAGAAAGATGAAAAAAGTTATCAGAGGCAGGAAAATAAAATAGACAACAATAACATGGCAGGGAAACACAGCTGAATTGAAATTCGGAACAGTTACTTGTTATTACAGATGGTTTTGTTGTCCAGCTTTCCTGTCAGGCTATCCAGCCAAGCTCTTGTACCAAATAAAAAGCAAGCAGTCTGCAACCACCACCCCTAACAAATAATTAAAAAAGTAGAATGGTGTAGTAGAAGATAAATCTGATGAAACAAAGTAGCACTGACTCTATATTGTTGAAAATATACTAGATTTCTGGTGATAATATCCTTCAGCCTCAAAGTACTCAGCAACTACATGGAAAAAAGTATTTTACCCTATTAAAAGAGGTAGGGCTGACTTACCTTGCCCACCAGCCATACAGCTTGGCACTTTTTCCACTCTCTATATAAGGACCACTACCCCACTTCTATTTCTCCTATTTCCACCGTACTACTCCACACAGCTTTTTCCCCATGCATTCTCCACCACCATAAATCATTCCATATTATTACTACTAAATTGCAAGCAATGTAAAAATGTAAAAATGTAAAAATGTAAAAATGTAAAAATGTAAAAATGTAAAAATGTAAAAATGTAAAAATGTAAAAGTGTAAAAATGTAAAAATGTAAAAATGTAAAACTTTAATAATACAATATAATAACCATATAATATCTTAAATATATAAAAATAACAACTATGTTATTAAATAAAAATATGTATATTAATTCCTACTTTGCCCATAGAAAATTTTAATATCATAAGTTAAATGTATACAGTAAATATCAGAGAGTTTCATTTATGATTAATCACTATACTTAATACCAGACTTCTTGCAAAATGTACGTTGATTGTATATCGTGAGATTTAATAATGCAATAAGAGATGATCAATAATGATTTTGAAAGGTATAAACTTTCTGCTGTAGAGTTATACAGATGGCTACTTGTACAATAGCAATACAATTCAATAACAGTAAATAACTGCGGTGGAATGTGGCAATTCCCTATAGCTCCACTATATATAGACAACTATTTGCCATATTGAATAAGCAACCAATATATATATCAACTTCTCTTATGCATAAATTACCATCAAACAGTCGCAATAGAAGATGATGTTTATAGATTCCTGGGGCAGCTTCCAGTCTTATAAATTGTCTATATAGTTCCTAAAAGTAGCAACAAGTTGGCATTTTGACAGTAACAAACTGCATCAATATTGTATACCTTCGATGAAAGTAATGATAGCAGAAGATAAGTAGCAAGAAACAAGTAGGCTGACTACAACTAATACATAGGATAAGTAATTTATACAAAAACTAATATTGTGTGCTCTCTTTTCACATAAACAACAAGGATTTAAGTTGATCCTTGATGAGTCAGGGGGCAGTCAGAGTTACTCCACCCTGTTTGCTATTGTATCCCACTTTATCTATCAAGATTTCTCTTGTAGATAATCTTGTTCCAATTATTCTTACACTTTAATCCATTCAGTACTTTTATCAGTATTATTATTTCTTCTATTTATACTTACTTAATATAAATTTGACTCTTAGTTTTCAGAGTAGGTTAACAAAACCAGTAGCCCTAATATGATACCAACTTTGAAAAACAACTATAGTTGTACCACATTGAACAGCCACTTCACCACAACAAATGACTGGCTCAACACCAATATATTCTTACAATTTCCCTTGATTAGGAAGACTGGGGATGACCCACAAGGATCAAGGGGGCTGTTGTAGTTGCTCTGCCTTACCAGCTCTTGTATCTCACTTTATTTATCAAGATATCTCGCATGAAAAATCCTGGTCTAATTACTCTTACAATTTAATCCATCCAGTGCTTTGTCAGTATTATTATTTCTTCAATTCTCTCTCACATAATATAAATTTGACAGTCAGTATCCAAGGTAGGTCAACCAAACAAAGAGCCCTCACATGATGTACACTTTGCGACACAACACTGGTTGCACCAAGTAGACTACCAACTCCACTACCAGCAATAATCTTTTTAACTACAACTTATATCTTACAATTTTACCCACAATATGAAGACAGAAGATGACCCTGGAGAATCGAGGGGGCTGCTAGTCTATATGTACTGCGCAACAATCTCGGAATCCGATCTAATCTGGGACGGGCAGGCGCAATCTAATCTTCTGGGCGCATCTAATCTGATTCCCCTTGATGATTTGCATGTGATGGCAACTGTGATTACATCAGCACCACAACAAATATTTCTGCGTTTCTGTATTATATAAAATGTGAAATAAGCAAAAGATAAGACATAACTAATAAATATAAAGAATATGTAAAGCGAGAAGAAGAAATTATAAAGAAAATAAAACTTAAAATATTATGCTGCATAAAAACTAAGATCTGGCAATGTAAGTAAGAAACCAGGTGATACAATTAAGTTGATGAAAGTGATGAGGCTGAAAATAGCCAAGGTAGCATGCTCCGTGGCAGGCAAGACTGCTTCTGTTCTTTTCAATTTGCCGCTCATCTATTTTCCACCATTTCCATATCTCTTTTTCATCAACAATTATCACTTTCTGCACTTCTTTTTTTCTTCTACGAATCTTTGGTGAAACTATACAACTTTCTATTGCCTTAAGAGTAAGAGACCTCGGGTAGCAAAATGTTTTTTCGTTACTAAATTCATGATTTTGCAGGCTGGGTTACCGCAACAAGAATGAGCACTTTCCAGCACTGTTCGCGGTGCAGGGTGCGGAAAGAAGAGGCTGCTTTTGATCGAGGCCGTGGTGGTATCCTGCAAAAGACATGCAGGAAGTGCTTAGTGAGTGTCTGATAACGGCTGGATGATGATAAAGAAAAGGGATTTTAAGTCTAACTACTAGGGATTGAATAATGGGATCAGAAAAAGGCAAGACGAACAGCACAGTCACCGATTGTGGGTGAACCAGTGGCCCCAACACCATCTCTGCAAATGGTGAATGATGATGGTTAGTAAGTTTCTATCCACATACAAAGACGAGACTAAGATGGAAAATCAGGCCTGGAAAATGTGGACTAGAGGCGGTGTGTAGCCTGCCAACAGGCCAAAGACATGGTCGATTTTGATACAAATGCAGCTGGGCAACCGAGATTGTCATGCCGGAAATGCTTGGTAAGAAGACTGGCACCCAAAGGACTGAAAATTGAAGGAAGAAATACTCTGCTAATTATGACTGGGACTTACAGGAAGGAATAACATTGCCAGAATCAGAAACTCAGCTTCATACTGGGTTTCCACCATATATCAGACCCCTGAATGAGGCAATAGATTATAGGATACACCATGCGCTCCCCAACCAGACTCCAGTACACTCATCAGAGCAGGTTGTTATGGTACAGGGTCCTGGTATGGTGAACTCTTTATCAAATATGAAAATACAAAAGAGTTCGACAATGGATATAGGGAGGCAAGGACCACAACAACAGTGTGGAGACTGTGGCAAGGATAAACGAGGAGTAGAGTTTAATCTCAACGCTTATGGTATCCTGCAGAAATGTTGCCGGAGTTGCTTGGTAAATCTTTCTTTTTTAACAAATGACCCGTGATATTCATGACAGATAACCGATAATTGATAATATCAAAGGCGCGACGACATGCAACACGACAATCTGCTAGGGGACATAGGGTGAGACATCTTTCAGATGTGTCAGTAGTGGTCGAACCCTCTTTACCTCTATACCCAGCAGTTGAAGAAGAACCTTGCATAATACTTGAAGCACTAGCAGGACAGCTGGGACTGCATGTGGCCTTACCCTTTGCTGCTTTGGAGCATAGGGATCGTTGGACAGTCAGCGATTCGGGTCACATGCAGGTAGCTTGTTCTGCTTGCAATGCCCTTCACTGGATGAAGGAGAAGACATGTGGAAGGGACCGCGGGAATGCCGGGGCTTTCGAGTCCTGCTGCAAGCGGGGAGATGTAAAGGTGGAGAGGTTACAGGAATTACCTGAACCTTTGAACACCTGGATGGCAGGCCAGGATGGTCGATCAAGGTTGTTCCGGCAGAATCTACGTCAATGGAATTCGCTGTTTGCCTTCACATCAACCAAGTTTAATATGGATGACCATCCTACAGTGATCGGAGAAAGTTTTCAACTTTTTCAGATACATGGGGTGGTCTACCATCAACAAGGACCACTGCTTCCAGCAGCTGGTAGAGATGCTTTGTATTCGCAGATCTACTTGTATGATCCGGCCTTTGCAGCCCAAGTGCGATCTACGAGAGCTCCAGAATTAGATGCCGATATAATGATATCTTTAACCCAGATGTTGTAGGAAAGATCTCCCTACATTCAGCTGTATCTTACAGCTAGGGAGAGGTTTACCCAGCTGTCTGAGAATGAGCCCAACCTACGCATCATTCTCGATCCTCAGTTGAGATTGGTAGTCGAAAGTGGGGCAGATATGAGGCGGGAGAATCTTCCAATGGCAGATGAAGTTGCCCTTATTCTACCGGAAGAATATGGTCAACGGGGATTGCGAGATTTGGTATTGGCACAACTATTAAATGGTGAGGATCCTAACCATGGCTTCTCAATCATCAATCCAAACCATGCCTCCTATCTTCTCCTGCATTATGTACTCCTCTTTCCTTATGGGGAGGTGGGGTGGCATTGGGGTATGACTTTGGAAAATTTAAGTGGAAACCGGAAGAGAGATCGAATGTGCCAGCGAGTATTCTACCCTTTCCGCCTACATACCAGAGTTGATGAACCAACTACTCTGTTCCGTGCACAGAGGTTGTTTCAACAATTTGTAGTAGATGCTTGGGCGGTCAGTGATCAGAACAAGCTCAGCTGGCTTCGCTGTAATCAGGCACGCTTCAGAGCTGAACTATATAATGGCCTTGCAGATATACTGCAGGAGGGTGATATCAACCGGCCAGATGTTGGCCGCAGAATCGTCTTGCCATCAAGCTATATTGGTGGTGACCGATTCATGCAACAACTCTATCAGGATAGCATGGCATTAGTCCGTCACTTGGGTAAGCCGTCCTTGTTCTTAACATTTACGGCTAATCCAAAATGGGCAGAGATTGAAGCAGAGCTGCTTCATGGCCAAAGTGCAGCTGATCGTCCTGATCTTGTAGCCAGAGTTTTCCACCTCAAGCTACAGGATTTCTTGGATCAGATCAAGCATAAGCAGGTCTTTGGACAATGGAGAGGTGGGGTTTGGACAATAGAGTACCAAAAGCGGGGACTTCCACATCTCCATCTTTTATTATTCTTGAAGACAAACCCGCAATTTCTCACCGCAGAATACATCGACAATATTATTTCCGCAGAGCTTCCAACTGATAATGATGACATTGGTCAAAGGTTGTGGAGTGTGATCAAGAATACCACTGTACACACTCAATGTGCCGGTGGAAATGAACATGCCTTGTGTATGAAAGACATGAATCCAGTGTTTACAAGCAAGTGTCATAAGGGGTATCCTCATGAATTCCAAAATGAAACAATTATTCCGGAAAACGGATATCCACTATACAAGCGACGAAATACTGGACAATGCTTTAGTATTCCAGTTCGTGGATGTGGAGGTACAGCAACTGCAATTATTGATAATCGCAGGGTTGTACCCTATAGCCCATACCTGTCACTTCGTTATAATGCTCACATAAATGTTGAAGTTTGTGGTTCTGTACAAGCTGTGAAGTATATTCACAAATACATTTACAAAGGTGGAGATAAAGTCACAGTCAATATTGACTCTGAACATGATGAGATAAAGAGATACCTGCATGGCCAGTACATTGGTCCAACTGAGGCGGTGTGGAATCTTTTTGAATTTTCCTGGCATGAGGAGCAGCCTCCAGTTACTCATCTTCCCTTGCATATGCCTGGTGAACAACCAGTCTACTTTGGTGAATGTGATGATCCCAATGAACTCCGTGAGCGCATTGAGACTGCCATGACTACACTGTTGGCTTGGTTCAAGTATAACGCTGAGCATGAAGATGGAAAGCAATATTTGTACCAAGAATTTCCAGAACACTTTGTATATGAGCGCAAAGTGGGATAGAAAAAACGTCAAAGGGGAATGGCAATTGGACGCATGTACTCTGCTAGCCCCTTCATGGGTGAGAGATATTATCTCCGTCTTCTATTAACGGTTGTTCATGGGGCTACCAGCTATGAGAACTTACGAACAGTTGATGGAATAATTTGTCAGACATTTAAGCAAGCTTGTATTGCCTTAGGCTTACTTGAAGATGATGGAGAATGGGTTGCCCTTTTTGCTGAAGGCAGACAGTTTATGACTGGGGGTGCACTGCGACATTTGTTCGCATTAGCCCTACAACATACAACCATGACCAACCCCCTTGCAATCTGGGAAGAATTTCGGGAAAGTATGTGTGATGACCTACCACGCCTAATTACTACAGGCAGGGTTTCCCTTCTTAGTGGTATGGAAGACTTTGATGCTGGTATACATCTTGACTATGGTCTACATCTACTTCAAGATTATCTGGATGAATTTGGAAGGACATTAGTTGAGTTCGGATTACCTGAATCAGTAATAAATTGGCATGTTAATGTTCCCATAACTAAGAATCCTCTAATAGAGGAAGAGCTAGGCTACAATTTACAAGAACAAGTGGAGGCTAGCAACGCGATGAGAGCACAGCTTAATCCAGAACAACAAGATTGTTTCAATACGATTATAGCTGCTGTAGAGTATCGCGAACTCCATCCACAGATTGATACCAGATCAGCATTTTTATTACAAGGACCAGCTGGTACTAGAAAGACTTTTCTTTATAATTGCTTGTGCAGTTATTTCCGAGCTCAAGGCAAGATAGTACTCTGTGTTGCATCATCTGGCATTGCGGCACAGTTACTACCAGGGGGTCGGACTGCACACTCCCGGTTCAAGATTCCCATATCAAATGCAGCAGTTACTGGTTGTAACATTACCAATAATTCCTTACTCGCAAAGCTGATAAGAGAAACACCATTGATAATATGGGATGAGGTTCCAATGCAGCACAAGGCTTGCTTTGAGGCTGTTAATTGGATCTTGAATGATATTTGTCATGTCCATGATGACTCCCTCTTTGGTAGAATTCCTACCATCCTTGGTGGAGACTTTGCTCAAATCTTACCTGTGGTGAGACGAGGTTCAAGACACGCAACTTGTCACGAATGTGGCTTAGCAAGGAAAGGTTTTCACATGACTCATAGTTATGAGTCATAGGTATGTTATGTTTCGCACATGACCTCATTTAGAGGTCATGGGTTTCGCGCATGTGA
>JACCEG010000009.1:74336-94773 GCA_014065205.1 Tuber brumale | reverse complement strand
AGTTGAAGAAAGAGTACGATAGGCGATAAGGACCAGAGACACGAGAGTCTCTCCCACCTTGTCGTAGGCATCCGGCCTAAGAACTATCGTCGAGAAGAAAGAACGCGAGAAGTATCGTCTACCCGTCGCTGAGAACTGATACCTGTTAGGGATCGTAACACAACTGTACAAGCTTGTATACAGCACAGTTCATTCTGGAATAGATTACAGGTTTTAAGGTTGAAGACAAGTATGAGGATAGCCCTTAATCCGCGTAATCAAGTTCTTTTAGACTTTCTAAAAGCATTAGTGGTTGATCCTACCTATTATGGTAGTATTGACCTTCCTGCCTGTATTCAGAAAGTTGACACAGTAGATGACCTTTGTGAGGTACTCTATCCACAGTCCCTTTTGGAGGAAGCTATAAGTATTCATAGTTCTCTCATTGGAAGAGCTATTTTAGCCTTCAAAAATGATACTGTGAATGACTTTAATGACAAGGTACTAGACAGAATGCCGGGTATTGAGCATCTCTTTGAAGCAGTGAATGCGGTGGAAAATCATCAAGACATGTCTGCAGCGGATGCTCCTGCCATGGAATATTTACAGAGTATCAACCTGCCATCGATTCCACCATCCAGTCTGAGACTTAAGATTGGTGTTCCTCTTATTCTGATTCGGAATTTGAGTCCCAAGCAGGGGATGTGCAATGGCACCCGCGTGAGACTGGTAGGTATTAGCCGGAACTGCCTACAAGTTGCCATCCTTGGTGGCAAGTTTGTGGTCAGATTCGGCTCCTACCAAGAATAAAGCTGACTACGAGTGAGGAGGATCTGCCGTTCATTCTTGAACGCAAGCAGTTTCCAGTTCGTGTCTGCTTCGCAATGACAGTAAACAAAGCACAGGGTCAATCTCTGGAGCATGTTGGTGTTGATTTGCGCTCCTGTGCTTTCACACATGGACAGCTCTATGTTGCCCTGTCGCGAGTAACCTCACTAGATGGCCTAATACTTTTGCCATCTAGCATTACTCCTACTGCTACAGCAAATATTGTATATCCTGAGGTACTTCTTTGATTGTACTAATGATGGTATACATGCCATGTAAGATCTAGGCCTGGTGAACTGTCATCTTAGTGGTGGGTAACTTTCATCCTTGGGAAAGATGACTGTTGTCTTTAAGGGGGGATGACTACTACTTCACTATGGGACTAGATCTATTACAGCTTGCTGTAAATGGTACATCCTTATTTCACTTCTTCTTAGTTATTTTCACTGTATTTTACTGGTTCTTACATTTAAGTTTAATTGCTGTTTCCACTGATTTGTGCATCAATATTCATGTTACTTACATTATAATTCGAAATTTCAATTTCTATTGAGACTTTACATTCCTGCAATTGTTCAATGGTTTATTGATGTCTTTTACCCACCTATCTAAGATCTAAAAGTCCTATATGATCTTAAACTTATGAAATGCTCTCATTCAAATTGTTTTCCTGAGTGACAATTTTATTCCACACATGACAATGCCAATTAGTATCATGAGTTCATCAGCAAAACAAGCAGCCCTCATCTAACAACCAATTTTCAAATTGAATCTTAATTGCATCACTTTGAACATCAACTCTACTACTAATAATACGGTTAATGCTTTGAAAAAGTATATTACAATCACACCCATATTGTAAACACCCGAGATGACCTGCGAGGATCAAGGGGGCTGCTAGTCAATATGTACTGTACAACAATCTCAAAGTTAGATCGTATCTGATCATATGTTGGTACTGAGAAATGCATTCGCAGTACATCTCAGGCCGCGCCGTTGCCCTCCCAATTTGCCTTACACAAAATTTGTGAATGGCAACCATGATTAGCTAATCACCTCAACAAATATTTTTTTCTCTCTACTTCAGATTAAAGAGCGCTGGAATTATTATCAACAATAGGTAAACAGAGCCTCTCTTTGTTGCACAAAAGATTAAATATAAAATATAAAGTGAAAAAGTGTAGAAAATGAAAGATAGTAGGAGAAAAGAAAGACTGCGAGGTTGTATAGAAAGAAGAAAGTTTGCGCCTTGGTTTCTGCAAAGGTACCTTGAGGGTTAAAGTGCAACCAGATATGGCAACCACAATGACCGACACATCTTACCAAATATTTCTTACAAATACTGTTAATACTCTGATTCTGTAATTGTATACTCAGAGATTGATGTAGGCAGATGAAAGTGTCAAATGATAAAATAAGAGACAAATTGTACGGGATAGTTTCTCTTAGGTTCTGTAATACTGGAAATGATTGTTATCACAGGCTGTTCTGTCCAAATTGCTTTCAAGGATACTGGCAGGGCCCTTTTCATACCGAAAAGTGGAAAAATGTTGTAACAACAAAATCAGACAAGTAATTAATGATCATATTATATAATAGATGATAGAACTGATGAAATAAAATACTACTCATTCATTATTGTCAAAAATATACAAGATTTTTGTTGATAATATCCTTCAGGCTCAAAGTGCCAAGCCACTGCAGAGACGAAATTATTTTAACCTACTATAGGAAATAGGGCTTACTTACCTTTCCCACAACCAAAAAGGCTTGGCAGTTTTTGTGCTCTCTATATAAGGACCACCACCCTACTACCCCACCACTCCACTACTCTTACTCCTTCTCCTACTATACTGCTTCTTACTGCTTATCTGGTATCAATTCTCTCCCATACCAAATCATTCCACACTACAATAATAAAAATGTCAGAAATGTAGAAAATGTCAAAACATAAAAATCAAAAAATGTAACAATGTAAAATGTGAAGTAGTAAAAATGTAAAAATTTAATAATATAATATTATATCAATATAACATCTAAAAAATCTAAGAGTAATAACGATACTATCCTCTCACAATAAGTATATCAATTGCTACTTTACTTAAAGAAAATATTCCTCTAGATGGCAAGTTAAATGTGTACTGCAGGCACAACAGAGGTTTATCAAAGATTAATCTGCATGCTTAACACTTTATTTCTGGCAATATCTATATTGATTATATGTAGTACAATTTGACAATATAATGGGTGATAACTTGTAAAGATTTCAAACAAGTAAGATATTCCTGCTGTATTATGATATAGATTACTACTTGTATGATAGAAATATAATTCTGTAATGGTAGATCACTGCTGAAGATTGTATGGATTTCTTATATCTATACTATTTATAGACTTCATTCTTCCTTATTTTTAACTGCAATACTAAAATGTTACAAAAATCTTTCATCATATAAAGAAAAGCAGGGAAAATATTTCCTCATACTATTTACAATTGTGTGAGATTGTGAATAATAAATTGTATATATTATCTTTATATATACTTTTATAAACTGTCTATCATATATATTAAAATTATATATATTATGGAAGCCTTACAGCATACCATGAAATCCTTCTACTGATGAGTAGTTTCAATGCATCTGGAAATCAATTTGTACTTAATCAGCAATTATGGAGAAAGTAACCTTGTACTACTGTTTGTCCTATTTGTATAGTCTTCTTTGATACACTACTTGAGATAAATATGTCAGTCTCTAATTGGGTAATTCTCAGGATACCTGCTAATAGTAGCAGACTCGGCAATCAAGAGAGCTGCTTTTCGATACTGTAATGATATCAGTGTTTACTAAATCTTGGATGTCGATTACCGTTATGATATACAATGATATAGGATGAATTGTGAGTCAAGAAAGTATCTAGATTTGCTCGGGCCTACTTGTTCTTGTATCTAGCTTTATTTCTCAACATTTCTCTTATACATAATCTTTGTCCAGTTATTATTACAATTTGATCTGTCCAGTACTTAGTTGTAATTATTATTTCTTCTATTCTTCCTCGCTTGAGGTAAATTCAACAGTCAGAATCACGAGCAGATCAACAAAACAAGTGGCCAAACTATAACCAATATCTTTCAATACAACTGAGATTATGACACTACTCACATACCTTCACAATAAATGACAGATTTAACCATGGATGCAATTAGTTTCCCACTTCACAAAAGATTATACGAATGGCCGATGATCCTCGAATTCTGTATGCTGCTTGGTATATATTCCTTGCTATCTACTATGTACTTGAGGTAAGACCTTCCACAATATGATAAACCTAACACAAAAGTTAGGGTACTGGCTGAAGGGTAAACTTAAAACATAAAGCGGAACCTAAGATAAAGTAAGGTGGCAACCACCATTACTGGTTGTGGTGGCAGTAATTTTATATACAACAACCAACAACTTACGGATTCATATCAGACCAGAGGACCTTTTTCAACTACAAGCACCATATACTGATACAAGATGACCCTCGAGTCGAGGGGGCCTGCTAGTCAATATGTACTGCGTGTCAATCTCAAAATTCGATCTTATCTGATCAAGTGAGCGGTACGAGAGCTGCACCTGAGAGTATTTCTCGTACCGCTCAATTGCTCTCCCACTTTGCCCTCGCAGAAATGTCTACATGGCAACCATGATTACCTAATCACCACATCAAATATTTTTCTCTCCTCTCCACTGAAACCGCTCATGAGAAGAAGCAACTAAAGGAGAGAAAATAGTAGCAGCCGTGATGCAGCAATATGGGATAAATTAAATCCCTCAGAGAGATGGTTATGGTAAAGTCATTGGATGAAAGTGAAGAAAGTAGGATGGAAGTTGATGAAAGAAAGTACCATATTTGATGTTCTGGTACACTACAATAATCTTCCAAATGCCAAGACTCCTGCTGTAATAATCAATATAATTCCTTACTAATCAGGCAACAAGTTATTGTTCAAACATAAACAGATAAAAAATATCGTGATACCTTATATATTCAATAAAAGGAGATATGAAAAATCATTAAAAAAGGAAGAACGTAAATTTAAAGGATGCAAGGCATAAAAATGATGAAAAAAGTGTGACTTTGGCGTGATTTCTTGCAGAGTATATTGCCACTAGAGAAGAAGGAGAAACCCTACATCCAACATTGTTATTTGTATAGGGTTGAGTCACATTGCCCACAAAGAAAAAGTCTTGGCATACTTTCCAGATACTATATAAGGACAACCATCCCACCTTCCTTTCTTCTCTTTCCACCATCATTCTCTACACTTCTTATCCTCCTTACATTCGCCACCCAACCAAATCATTCCACACTTCTATTAAAAAAAAGCAAGCAGTACAGGAAATATAAAAATGTGCAAATGTAAAAATGTAAAAATGTAAAAATGTAAAAATGTAAAAATGTAAAAATGTATATATTTAAACTCAGAAAAATAAAGTTACTCTATTGTTATATGAGAAATCATTTGAAGCTGTTATTTCCAGTTTTAATTTGCCTTTATCATGCATGCTTGATTCCTTTATAATAAGGTAATGTGTAATGTGTAACTCTATCATAGTTTATAAGCTACTATTAACCGTCATGTCCACCACCACACCAAAGTTTATAGGCTTACCGTTCCTTTGTCTTCTACAGCTGTTCTATAGTTTATATCCTCACACTTTCCATATTATATGTAATGGCATTATTGTTTATCAGTTTTATGAACCTTTGCAATTTGCAACTATACTGTAGTTTACAAGTTTCCATTACATATGCAAGGTACAATAGTAGTGCAATTCATACACTGCGTTCCTTTAGTCATATGCAATGGTACTACAGTTCATAAACTTTCATTACCTTTGCAATATACAACTTCACAACAGTGTACAGGCTTCATTTACCTTTGCAATATGCAAGTGCAAAATAGTTTATCAGCTTCCAATATTTTCTAAATATGAAGCAGCAGTATAGTGGATATGTTTTCTTTGCTATCTATCTTACTGTATAAAACTCTAATACTTTGTTTTTGTTAGTACAAGGCCAAGGTGTAGATTTGCATAGCAATTGACCCTTTCATTTTGCCTATAATACTGTCTCTTACTTCCAAATTTTACTATGAGTTGATTCTTTTTAGTAAAAACCTTTCAATTTGTTTCATAAGAGAGCACTCTCTTTTAGTATACATTGAGTAAATATCAGAGTATTAGAACACCCAATTGTTTCTCCTTTTCCAATTAATAGCATGATACTTCCTGCAATTATATTAAACCAACATATCTTTAGGTAACTTATTCCCGGAAACTTTTATCCCATCATTCTTTAACTAATCAACCTTTATTTAAGTTTCTCACTTCCCGTATCTTTGTTACTGTGCATTCTTGTGATAAACTTTGACCACACTATGGCTTGTTGGAGAAATTTTTCACTATACTGTAACAGGTAGTCAAAAGTTTTTACCATAATTTCTGTGGTTGTAAAATGTTTTCAGCATCCGGTACATTGTTGAGAAAACTTTTCACTATACTGTGAGGTGTTGAGAAAATCTTACACCATACTGTTATATATTGTGAAAACCATTTACCATACTGTAAGGTATTGTGAAAACCTTTTACTCAACTATGAAGTATAGTTAATAGCTTATATCATTTTACTAATTACTGTAAACAGCCTGTATCTTTGTAGTAATTGAAGAATATAATCATTTTCCTTTTCTCTAAAATTGAGTGAACATCTTTCGCCGCTGCTTATAGTACTGTTACTAATGGTTGTTATAATATGCAGAATTTTGCAACATTACAAGCACATCTCCATGTATCATAACAACGCTTTACCATTTATCAACTATTCCTTCATTCTGTAATTTCTTCTCTTTGACACATACTAGCTCCTAAACACTTCTTGTACCTGATAGGTTTTGCAGATAGAGACTTCAAGTTTAGCTATTATTGTTATTATAATTATTTACAGGACTATCAACCTTACCCCATGTCCTCTTTCTAACAACAAACTATAGTTGTACAGAACTTATCAACAGTAGGTCAACCCAACCAGTTGCCCTAATACAACCAACATTTTTCCATTCACCCAGGATTCCAAAAAATGCTTATTACCACAATAACCAATAACAAATTTAACAACATCAATACTCAATCTTCCACTTGACTCAAATTATAGAGACAGAAGATGACCCTCGAGTCAAGGGGGCCTGCTAGTCTATATGTACTGCGCAACAATCTCGGAATCCGATCTAATCTGGGACGGGCGGGCGCAATCTAAGCTTCCGGGCGCATCTAATCTGATTCCCCTTGATGATTTGCATGTGATGGCAACTGTGATTACATCAGCACCACACCAAATATTTCTGCGCTTCTATATTATATGAAATGTGAAATAAGCAAAAGATAGGACATAACTAATAAATATAAAGAATATGTAAAGCGAGAAGAAGAAATTATAAAGAAAATGAAACTTAAAATATTATGCTGCATAAAAACTAAGATCTGGCAATGTAAGTAAGAAACCAGGTGATACAATTAAGTTGATGAAAGTGATGAGGCTGAAAATAGCCAAGGTAGCATGATCCGTGGCAGGCAAGACTGCTTCTGTTCCTTTCAATTTGCCGCTCATCTATTTTCCACCATTTCCATATCTCTTTTTCATCAACAATCATCACTTTCCGCACTTCTTTTTTTCTTCTACTAATCTCTGGTCAAACTATACCACTTTTTATTGCCTTAAGAGTAAGAGACCTCTGGTAGCAAAATGTTTTTTCATTACTAAATTCATGATTTTGCAGGCTAGGTTACCGCAACAAGAATGAGCACTTTCCAGCACTGTTCGCGGTACAGGGTGCGGAAAGAAGAGGCTGCTTTTGATCGAGGCCGTAGTGGTATCCTGCAAAAGACATGCAGGAAGTGCTTAGTGAGTCTCTGATAACAGCTGGATGATGATAAAGAAAAGAGATTTTAAGTCTAACTACTAGGGATTGAATAATAGGATCAGAAAAAGGCAAGACGAACAGCACAGTCACCGATTGTGGGTGAACCAGTGGCCCCAACACCATCTCTGCAAATGGTGAATGATGATGGTTAGTAAGTTTCTATCCACATACAAAGACGAGACTAAGATGGAAAATCAGGCCTGGAAAATGTGGACTGGAGGTGGTGTGTAGCCTGCCAACAGGCCAAAGACATGGTCGATTTTGATACAAATGCAGCTGGGCAACCGAGATTGTCATGCCGGAAATGCTTGGTAAGAAGACTGGCACCCAAAGGACTGAAAATTGAAGGAAGAAATACTCTGCTAATTATGACTGGGACTTACAGGAAGGAATAACATTGCCAGAATCAGAAACTCAGCTTCATACTGGGTTTCCACCATATATCAGACCCCTGAATGAGGCAATAGATTATAGGATACACCATGCACTCCCCAACCAGACTCCAGTCCACTCATCAGAGCAGGTTGTTATGGTACAGGGTCCTGGTATGCTGAACTCTTTATCAAATATGAAAATACAAAAGAGTTTGACAATGGATATAGGGAGGCAAGGACCACAACAACGGTGTGGAGACTGTGGCCAGGATAAACCAGGAGTAGAGTTTAATCTCAACACTTATAGTATCCTGCAGAAATGTTGCCGGAGTTGCTTGGTAAATCTTTCTTTTTTAACAAATGACCCGTGATATTCATGACAGATAACTGATAATTGATAATATCAAAGGCGCGGCGACATCCAACACGACAATCTGCTAGGGGACATAGGGTGAGACCTCTTCCAGATGTGTCAGTAGTGGTCGAACCCTCTTCACCTCTATACCCAGCAGTTGAAGAAGAACCTTGCATAATACTTGAAGAACTAGCAGGACAGCTGGGACTGCATGTGGCCTTACCCTTTGCTGCTTTGGAGCATAGGGATCGTTGGACAGTCAGCGATTTGGGTCACATGCAGGTGGTTTGTTCAGCCTGCAATGCCCTTCATTGGATGAAGGAGAAGACACGTGGAAGAGACCGCCGGATTGCCGGGGCTTTTGAGTCCTGCTGCAAGCGGGGAGATGTGAAGGTGAACAGGTTACAGGAATTACCTGAACCTCTGAATACCTTGATGACAGGCCAAGATGGTCGATCAAGGTTGTTCCGGCAGAATCTCCGTCAATGGAATTCTGTGTTTGCTTTTACTTCGACAAAGTTTAACATGGATGACCGCCCTACAGCGATCGGAGAAGGTTTTCAACTTTTCCAGATCCATGGGGCGGTATACCATCAACAAGGACCACTGCTTCCAGCAGCTGCTAGAGATGCTCTGTATTCACAGATATACTTGTATGATCCTGCCTTTGCAGCCCAAGTGCGATCAACAAGAGCTCCAGAATTAGATAGAGATATAATGATATCTTTGACCCAGATGTTGCAGGAAACATCTCCCTACATTCAGCTGTATCTTACAGCTAGGGAGAGGTTTGCCCAGCTGTCTGAGAATGAGCCCAACCTACGCATCATTCTCGATCCCCAGTTGAAATTGGTTGTGGAAAGTGGGGCAGATATGAGACGCGAAAATCTTCCAACGGCAGATGAAGTTGCTCTTATTCTACCAGAAGAATATGGGCAACGGGGATTACGAGATTTGGTATTGGCGTAACGATTGAATGGTGAGGATCCTAACCATGGCTTCTCGATCATCAATCCAAACCATGCCTCCTATCTTCCCCTACATTATGTGCTCCTCTTTCCTTATGGGGAGGCGGGCTGGCATTGGGGTATGACTTTAGAAAATTTAAGTGGAAACCGGAAGAGAAATAGAATGTGCC
This sequence comes from Tuber brumale, assembly GCA_014065205.1. Lineage (NCBI taxonomy): Eukaryota > Fungi > Ascomycota > Pezizomycetes > Pezizales > Tuberaceae > Tuber > Tuber brumale. Next base: position 85,132 of record JACCEG010000009.1, on the reverse strand, counting down.
AAAGAGCATTCTACCGTTTCCGTCTACATACAAGGGTTGTTGAACCAACTACTCTGTTCCATGCACAGAGGTTGTTTCAGCAATTTGTAGTAGATGCTTGGGCGGTCTGTGATCAGAACAAGCTCAGCTGGCTTCGCTGTAATCAGGCACGCTTCAGAGCAGAACTATATAACGGCCTTGCGGATATACTGCGGGAGGGTGATGTTAACCGGCAAGATGTTGGCCGCCGAATCGTTTTGCCATCAAGCTATGTTGGTGGTGACCGATTCATGCAACAACTCTATCAGGATAGCATGGCATTAGTCCGTCACTTGGGTAAGCCGTCCTTGTTGTTAACATTCACCGCTAATCCAAAATGGGCGGACATTGAAGCAGAGCTGCTTCCTGGTCAAACTGCGGCTGATCGTCCAGATCTTGTAGCCAGAGTTTTCCACCTCAAACTACAGGATTTCCTGGATCAGATCAAGCATAAGCAGGTCTTTGGCCAATGGAGAGGTTGGGTTTGGACAATAGAGTACCAAAAGCGGGGACTTCCACATCTCCATCTTTTGTTATTCTTGAAGACAAACCCACAATTTCTCACCGCAGAATACATTGACAATATTATTTCTGCAGAGATTCCAACTGATAATGATGATATTAGTCAAAGGTTACGGAGTGTGATCAAGAATACCACTGCACATACTCAATGTGCAGGTGGAAATGAACACGCCTTATGTATGAAAGACTTAAATCCGGTCTTTACACGCAAGTGTCACAAGGGGTATCCGCATGAATTCCAGAATGAAACAATCATTCCGGAAAATGGATATCCACTATACAGACGACGAAATACTGGACAATACTTTAGTATTCCAGTTCGTGGATCTGGAGGTACAGCAACTGCAATTATTGATAATCGTAGAGTTGTACCCTATAGTCCATACCTGTCACTTCGTTATAATGCTCATATAAATGTTGAAGTTTGTGGTTCTGTACAAGCTGTGAAGTATATTCACAAATACATTTACAAAGGTGGTGATAAAGTCACAGTGAATATTGACTCGGAACATGATAAGATAAAGAGATACCTGCATGGCCGGTACATTGGTCCAACTGAGGCAGTGTGGAATCTCTTTGAATTTTCTAGGCATGAGGAGCAACCTCCAGTTACTCATCTTGCCTTGCATATGCCTGGTGAACAACCAGTCTACTTTGGTGAATGTGATGATCCCAATGAACTCCGTGAGCGCATTGAGACTTCTATGACAACTCTGTTGCCTTGGTTTAAGTATAATGCTGCACATGAAGATGGGAGGAATTACTTGTACCAAGAATTTCCAGAACATTTTGTATATGAACGTAAAGTCGGATGGAAAAAACGTCAAAGGGGCATGGCAATTGGGCGTATGTACTGTGCTAGCCCCTTCATGGGTGAAAGATATTATCTTTGTCTACTGTTAACAGTGGTTCGCGGAGCTACAAGCTACCAGAACTTGCGAACACTGGATGGAATAGTTTATCACACATTCAAGCAGGCTTGAATCGCCCTGGGCTTACTAGAGGACGATGGAGAATGGGTTGCTTTGTTTACTGAGGGTAGGCAGTTTATGACTGGAGGTGCACTGCGACATCTGTTTGCATTGGCCCTTCAGCATACAACACTAACAAACCCTCTTGCCATTTGGCAAGAATTTGGGGAATCTATGTGTGATGACTTACCACATCTAATAACGACAGGAAGGGTCTCCCTTCCTGGTGATACGCAAGACTTTGATCCTGGTATACATCTTGACTATGGTCTACATCTCCTTCAAGATCATCTTGATGAATTTGGAAGAACATTGGTTGAGTTTGGATTACCTGAACCAGTTATAAATTGGCATATTAATGTTCCTATAACTAGGAATCCTCTAATAGAGGAGGAGCTAGGCTATAATCTTCAAGATGAAGGAGATAACAGTAATATAATGAGAGCACAGCTTAATCTAGAACAACAAGATTGTTTCAATATGATTAGAGCTGCTGTTGAGTATCACGAGCTTAATCCACAGATTAATGCCAGATCAGCATTCTTTCTACTAGGGCCTGCTGGTACTGGAAAGACTTTCCTTTATAATTGCTTGTACAGTTATTTCCGTGCTCAAGGAAAGATAGTACTGTGCGTTGCATCTTCAGGTATTGCAGCACAATTACTTCCGGGAGGTCGTACTGCACACTCCCGGTTCAAGATTCCATTATCCAATGCAGCAGTAACTGGCTGCAATATTACCAGTAATTCCTTGCTCGCAAAGTTGATAAGACAAACATCATTGATAATCTGGGATGAGGTTCCAACCCAGCACAAGGCTTGCTTTGAGGCGGTTAATTGGACTTTAAATGATATTTGTCATGCCCATGATGAATCCCTCTTTGGTAGAATTCCTACTATCCTTGGCGGACACTTTGCTCAAATTTTGCCTGTTATCAGGCGAGGTTCGAGACAGGCAACTGTACAAGCCTGTATACAGCATAGTTCCTTCTGGAATAGCTTACAGGTTTTAAGGTTAAAGACAAGTATGAGGATAGCCCTTAATCTGGGCAATCAAGTTCTCTTAGACTTTCTGAAAGCATTGGTAGTTGATCCTCCCAATTATGGTAGTGTTGACCTACCTGCTTGTATTCGGAAGGTTAATATGGTAGACGACCTCTGCGAAGTACTGTATCCACAGTCCCTTTTAGAGGAAGCTGTAAGGTCTCATAGTTCTCTTACTGGAAGAGCAATTTTGGCCTTTAAAAATGATACTGTCAATGACTTTAATGACCAGGTTCTAGAGAGAATGCCAGGTATTGAACATCGCTTTGAGGCGGTAAATACTGTGGAAAATTATCAAGACATGGCTGCAGCTGATGCTCCTGCCATGGAATATTTACAGAGTATCAACTTAGCATCGATTCCACCATCCAGTCTTAGACTGAAGATAGGTGTTTCTCTCATTCTGATCAGGAATTTGAGTCCCAAGCAGGGAATGTGCAATGGTACACGAGTGAGACTGGTAGGTATCAGCTGTAACTGCCTGCAGGTTGCCATCCTTGGTGGCAAATTTGATGGTCAGATTCGGCTCCTACCAAGAATAAAGCTCACTACGAGTGAGGAAGATCTACCGTTCATTCTTGAACGTAAGCAGTTTCCAGTTCGTGTCTGCTTCGCAATGACAGTAAACAAAGCACAGGGTCAATCTCTGGAGCATGTTGGTTTTGATTTGCGCTCCTGTGCTTTCACACATGGACAGCTCTATGTTGCCCTGTCGCGAGTAACCTCACTAGATGGCCTAATACTTTTGCCATCTAGCATTACTCCTACTGCTACAGCAAATATTGTATATCCTGAGGTACTTCTTTGATTGTACTAATGATGGTATACATGCCATTTTAGATCTTGGCCTGGTGAACTTTCATCTTTGTGGTGGGTAACTTTCATCCTTGGGAAAGATGACTGTTGTCTTTAAGGGGGGATGACTACTACTTCACTATGGGACTAGATCTATTACAGCTTGCTGTAAATTGTACATCCTTATTTCACTTCTTCTTAGTTATTTTCACTGTATTTTACTGGTTCTTACATTTAAGTTTAATTGCTGTTTCCACTGATTTGTGCATCAATATTCATGTTACTTACATTATAATTCGAAATTTCAATTTCTATTGAGACTTTACATTCCTGCAATTGTTCAATGGTTTATTGATGTCTTTTACCCACCTATCTAAGATCTAAAAGTCCTATATGATCTTAAACTTATGAAATGCTCTCATTCAAATTGTTTTCCTGAGTGACAATTTTATTCCACACATGACAATGCCAATTAGTATCATGAGTTCATCAGCAAAACAAGCAGCCCTCATCTAACAACCAATTTTCAAATTGAATCTTAATTGCATCACTTTGAACATCAACTCTACTACTAATAATACGGTTAATGCTTTGAAAAAGTATATTACAATCACACCCATATTGTAAATACCCGAGATGACCCGCGAGGATCGAGGGGGCTGCTAGTTCTCATGTCCTGTACGTTCTGTGCATCAGATGCGCAGAATGCCGGAACGTGAATTGTGATCCAGGACGCAAGCAGGCATGGCAACGGGTGTTAGGATGCAGCCACCAAGCCCAGGATGCACTGGACGCAACCAGACATAGCAACCAAATACACAGGACACAACAAGACGTAGCAACCAAAAATACAGGATGCAACTAGTTGTAGCAACTAAATACACTGGACGTAATCAAATGTAATAAGCAAAGGTGCAGGACGTCTCCTGACCTCGCACTGGCGTCTGGAGACATCTACGAAACTACGTAATTTATCGGACTCAGACACAAGAGTGGAACTCACACTACTACTGACCTGGGTCACAAAAACTGCATATACTAAAATTGTTTTTATTATTAAAGCTAGTATACAGAAGCAGTGAGTACAACTAAACTAGAAAAAACCACTTCCATAACAGCCTGTAACTCCATGGATATTGGTGTCAAGTAGATATCCCTTACACTATTGGAAGGCTGGCATCGAGTAGGTCTAGGTGCCAAACCATTGAATACTGTGTCCAAAGGGCGCTGAAGGAATCTGGCATCAAAGTCAGTACTTAGTCAAAACCTCGCTAGGAAATACCATTTCTATAATAGCCTGTAGCTCTATGGATACTGGTGTCGAGTAGACGTTCCTTGCACCGTTGGAAGGCTGGCGTCGAGTATGTCTAGGTGCCAAAGCATTGAATGCTGCATCGAAAGGGCTCTGAAAGAATCTGGTGTCAAAGTCAGCACTTAGCTATAGCCTCGCCAGGAAATACCACTTCCATAACAACCTGTAACTTCATGAATATGGGCGTCGAGTAGACGTTCCTTGCACCGTTAGGAAGCTGGCATCGAGTAGGTCTAGGTGCCAAAGCATTGAATGCTGCGTCCAAAGGGCACTGAAGGGGTCTGGTGTCAAAGTCAGCACTTAGCTATAGCCTCGCCAGGAAATACCACTTCTATAACAGCCTGTACCTCCATGGGTATTGGCGTCGAGTAGACGTTCCTTGCACCGTTGGAAAGCTGGCATCGGGTAGGTCTAGGTGCCAAAGCATTGAACACTGCGCCCGAAGGGCTCTGAAGGAATCTGGCGTCAAAGTTAGTACTTAGTCAAAGTCTCGCCAGGGAATACCACCTTTATAACAGCCTGTAGCTCCATGGTTATTGGCATCAAGTAGACGTTCTTGGTACCGTTAGAGAGCTGGCGTCGGGTTAGTCTAGGCACCAAAGTATCGCGTGCTGCATCCAAAGGACCCTGAAGGAATATGGCGTCAAAGTCAGTACTTAGTCAAAGCCTTGCCAGGGAATACCACCTTTATAACAGCCTGTAACTCCATGGATATTGGCATCATGTAGGCATTCTTTGCACCGTTGGGAGGCTGGTGTCGAGTAGGCCTGGGTGCCAAAGTATCGCGTGCTGTACCCAAAGGGCTCTGAAGGAATCCCGTGTCAAAGCCAGTACTCAAACAAATGCTCGCTAGGCTGTAACTCCATGGATCTTGGTGTCAAGCAGACGTCCTTTGGACTATTGGAAAGCCGACATCTAGTAGGTCTAGGTGCCAAAGCATTGCATACTCCGGCCAAAGGGCTCTGGAGGGATCTGGCGTCAAAGTTAGCCCTTAGCTGTTAGTGAAGGTAAGGGAGGATATTGTATGGTTGCCTGACCTGTGCCACTGGCAGGAAAATGATCCACACCTAGCCTGCTGGGGTCAGGCTCAGCCTACTACCAGTAGAACTCTATTACTCGGTTTTCCAGTCAGAACTTGGAGCATTTTCACTCAACAATTCTTCTAGAACCTAAAATAGATTTCCTGCTGTGTCTTTTATTTTTGCTCCTACATAAAGATTAGCTTGGTAGCTGAAAGGCTGGTTCCAGTACTTACCAGGGCTAGTGCACTAGTAGTGTCTGATCCTTGTTTTTCTAGCCGTGCAAGTATCACCCCTGGGTGAGAGTAACCATATCTAGATGTGGGGCCTGCCAAGGCGGGCTCCTTACTTAGGATGTCTTCCTGACGCCCCAGACATCTCCTGTTACCACTTGATGCCCCAGACGTTTCCTGTTACGACTAGATGCCCCAGACATCCCATGTTACCACCAGATGTAGGTAGCGTCCGCGGTACTCACAGAGTGCACCTGACATACTGAGGACGTACATTGAATCTCCTGATGTACAGGATACACAGGACGCAATTGACGTCTACCAGGTATCCGGACATGACACCTGCATATCAGATGCAGCCTTCTTTTTTAGCTGATAGAATGATGGTACAACTGACAAGGAAGCACTAGCGATAGTTGATACACTGACGGCATTCCACCATATACTTGCGGGAAGCAAGTTTACTATCGTCACAGTTCATCTACCTCTGACGTACCTCAAGACAAGCAGAACACCCACCAAAAAACAACTACGATGGAGAAGGTTCATTGGGAAATACGATACTGAAATAGTGTACAGACCAGGAAAATGAAACTATTTAGCAGATACATTATCCCGTCTTTATGATGAGAACGATGATTACCCACACACTGCAAACGATCCCACATCAGAAAATGATTCACCAATTTTCTCACCTATTTCATCCTTTCTTTCTTGTGAAGAACGTACTCTTGAAGGCGAAATGTCACGATTTGAAACTCTCACAGTTGAGCACATCGGTACTCATGCAAAATATGGAAGTAACTGCAGCCTGGAGCAAGCACAGCTGGATGCAAACGACTAGAGAAATAGCAAACCCTTAAACGATTGTGGAGACTATCGAAGTTATACCACGGTAGGAGTGAGGATGAACTTGAACACCCATCGATGCATTAGGCATTCTGCAATATACCCTTCTGTCCTGACCATGTAGAATTGAAAGCTAAGACAAAGACATATGCCGGCTCCCCCTGCAGCAGTCCACCGGTGTAAGGTTCTGCCCACGGATCCTCTCTGAATGGGGAATGACAGGTCATCATCCATATGTCGTAGAGTCTCGGATACCGATCGTCCCGGTATTCGCTAAGTCTGTGGTTGGTTGTTCGTCGTCCGTCGTTCGTTGTCTGATAGTGGATCCTCTGGCGTACCGCCTTGGTATTGGTAGAATAGTCTTGGGCCCGAAGGCCCATCCCTTAAGCGTAGCAGAGTTACTTAAGTGATTGCGTGAAGAGCTAACTACAATATCCTCTCGTCCTCCTTATATAGTCCTCTTCCTCACCCATCGTGACTCATACCTCTTGTCACGCGAAGTAGTCATATGACCTAGTGGTCATATGAGCGAAACCCATGACCTTCAAGTAAGGTCATGTGCGAAAACCACATGACCTCTAAATAGGTCATGTGCTTGAGATACATATCCTCCTGCACAGCCCTCTTGGTCGTGTGCGCTGCCCCCATGACCTCTTAATAGGTCTGGTGTATGAAAGTAAATCAATCGCAATATAACAATCATATAACAAATGAAACCCTATGACTCATAACCGTGAGTCATAGTGCGAAACCAATCTGCCTTGCCATTTGCCTTGCTAAGTCAGTCTAGAACCGTGACAACCGGCTATTGAAACTCTGCCAAATACCAATGATGATCATAATGATGGCGATACCCATTCACCACACCCCTGCCTTGATATCTGAGCCATTAAGGAATGCGTCAAAAAGGCATTAGGACGTGGCTCTCCCACTACCAAAAGTTACAATCCTGAGTACCATGAGCATCACCAAACCGAGCCCCTCTATGGAGGACCTCTTGCATACCTGAACGAAGTTCCAGTAGTAGAACTACCCTCCCTACCTTACGAGAATCGCGAACTCTGCAAAGTTTATGAAACACCCTATGAGGGGGAAGAGATAACTGTATTAGAAAGAGTGGTGGATGAAAGGGATATCATTCAAGGAGTGGTTGAGATGAAAAACATTTGGAGAGAACAAATGATCAAAGGATATAGGAACGACCCTGCCTACCAGCTAGCGAAGGATTCTAACAACACTTCACGTAACAGAATGATGCAAGATTACAATATACGTAATAGTCTACTCTACACTACTACAAGAGGAGGAGAAGATTGTCTATATATTCTGAAAGGTCATGGAGTAAATGGAGAAATACTAAGAGAACTGATGATAGGAGAGATACATAATAAAGGACATCATAGCGCTGATCGCAACATCCGGTATGCAACAGAATACATCTACTGGCCGGAAATGAGGAAGCATTTTAAAGACTATGTCCAGCAGTGTAACATATGTCAACTGAACCAGGAAAGGACTACATTACCCACAGGCAATACCCTTTCGCTCGCCTTGCCTTCGGAGATATTTTTGAGCTATGCTAGCGACTTTATGGGCCCTTCACTAAACTGCGAAGACATGATTCAGTATTAGTGGTAGTGGACAGCGCGGTTGGTTTCAGCTGGCTGATACGAACATCAGTGAATGCTACTGCAATATCAACAATGGAATTACTACAGCCCTACATCTTCACCCCTCATGGAATACCTGTATCAATAGTTAGCGATGCTGACTCCGGATTCAGCTCCCGGTTTTGCAAACAGACTTCGAAAATGACGGGAGTTGAATACATTATGGCTATGCCTGGCCACTACCAGACCAATGGACAAGCGGAAAGAAAGATCAGAGAACTAAAACCAGCATTAAGGAATGTTGTTAATGCACACCAGACCAACTGGCTTACCTCTCTCCCTGAAGTGACAGCTTACTCCAATGTAGGTCACACAGATACTATAGGAATGTCTCCATACAAAGCCTTGTATGGATGAGAATACCAACTACTCGATACCTATAAAGTCAACTCTACAACAGTACTCACTTCTGATGATTACTACAATTGACACCAGGAGATCAAGAATGCAGCATATCAAGCGTTACGGTTGGCTAGAGCAAGATCAAACAGAGTAGCAGTGAAGAGGAGGAACTCACACAACCCTGTCGAGATTGGGGAAAGGATAATGGTTTTTGGAGACCAGGTTGCAACTGAATCAGGCAGATCTCGGAAATTACAGCCAGGCTGGCGAGGCCCATTTAAAGTACTCGAATTTGATGAACATATGCAGAACTACACTGTTAGCATAGATGCAAGATTAGACGCAAGAAAGAAAGGAGTATTCCACTGTTCGGTAGTCAAGCCTTACTACCCTGATGATGATTTTCGATTCCCAGGACGAGTATTTGTGAAACCAGCACCCATCCTTGTCAACGAAGAACAGGAATGGGAAGTTCAATCTGTCCTCGATTACTGGGATCGATATGGCTAGGGACAGTTCTTTGTTATTTGTAAAGGATATCCAGCAAGCGAGAACAGTTGGGAACCAGTGGAAGGGTTGGAACATGCGATAGATTTGATTCAGGCATGGTGGGCAGATAATATGCCCGGAGATGAGTTTCCTATGATGTACTCTTGGTTGATAAAGGTTTTTGGGATCCTTAATTGAATTCTGATTATAATAGGGAGGATTAGGTATTTTCTTGTTATATATTTGAAATAAGGGTTTTATTTTGTTTTCGGAGTGTAACCAGTAGTGGTTACTGGTTTAGGATTTTTAGGTATCAGTTGATACTGTTTGAGTTTTGAATTTATTTCAGGAAATGAGGTGTGCCTCAAGCCTGATAGTATAGGGTTTGATACTCTATATGTTTTATGTTTGGTTTCGAGTATCAGTTTGATACTCTATATGTTTTATATTTCGTTTCAAGTATCGCCTTGATACTCTATATATTTTATGTTTGGTTTCGAGTATCAGTTTGATATTCTATATATTTTATGTTTGGTTCCAGTATCGGTTTGATACTATATATGTTTTATGTTTGGTTTCGAGTATCAGTTTACTACTCTATATGTTTTATGTTTGGTTTCAGGTATCGCTTTGATACTTCATATGTTTTATATTTGGTTTCCAGCCTACCATTTTCGAGTCTAATATGGTATGAGAATACGGCTCCTGGTAGCCTAAGAAGTGTATTTAAGAACTGCTATTCTTCACGTTAGAAGAAGCAGACTTTGGCAGGAAGAGTTTTCAATATACTTGGTGGAACAGTTACTTTCTTCACTTTGCTTCCAGAATCTTTAGTTTGAGATCTACCAGACATCTCAGAGACTTCAGTAGACAGGATATAGGAAGCGGCCTATTCAACAACCTTGGCTAAAGCCTCCGGGCTTTGATTCGCCAGTTACTGCTTTGGTACTGAACAAAGCCTGTTAACCCTTCATTTACCGCATCTCCACAGAGGCGGTTGCAGTAATCATGTTTGTGTCTTTCTAGGCGGTCCCCAGTGGCAGAAGGCAAGTGAATGTTCAGCGTCTCTGTTGTAGTCCCTAGTTCTCTGAGAGATAACGTCATTTAGTGGATAGGATACAACTGTTTAAGCTGACTGTGGAGAGGGGCAAGATCAACCCGCGGGCTGTTTGAAGTGTGCTCATATACCACAAACTGTGTTCCCAGCCGTCTAAAGCAAAAGAAGCGAATGGTGGCCGACAGTGGGGAGGGGCCTCATGAAGCGAGGAAAGGGACGATAACAGGCAGCACGAGAGGGATACCTGCACCTAGAGAAAGAAAAGCCCTGATGCTTAGAAAAGCAAAAGAGGGCAGTGAGGGTAAGATGGAGATCACCGCCACTCCTATGCCGAAGTCATCTTGGGAAGAGATGGGAGGTGGATAGTTCGTGAAGACCAAGCTTGCAGGGTTGATTTCAAGCGTGAGGAAAATAGAGGAGGCAGAGGATGTCGCTAAAAGCAGGGCTTTTTTTTTTTTTTTTTTTTTTTTTTTTTT
>JACCEG010000009.1:39247-71817 GCA_014065205.1 Tuber brumale | reverse complement strand
AATCTGTCTGGTGGTTTACCGAACGCGAACTTCTTCGCCGTCCAGAGGGTCTGGGGGTTGGCTGATTGCAGGAAGTTTTTCCAGTAGTCGTTTTTGGCCTTCTTGATGGCTTTGAAGTACAGGAGGCGTGCTTTCTTGCAAAGCTCTTTGGAAGAGGGAAGGGGGTCTCTCCGGGCCGTTCGGACGGAAGAGTGGAAGGCTGATCTTTGTGTCGTTAGGTTGGGGGTCCACCACGGTTTCGACCTGTGGGAGGGTCTCTTGTCCGGGGTGTGACCTCTGAGTTGGGATCTAACCCTGTCCAGGGCCGTGTCAAACCAGATTGACAGCGTCCTCGGCGTGGGGAGTTGGGGAGGGGGGTTAAACGTCATTTCCTTTAGCCTTTCCTCAAGGGCCGGCCAGTCGGACTTCGTCCATGACGGAGCAGGGGGAGGGGGGCGAGCCAGGGTCTCCGAGAGTGTGATGAGGATTGGGACGTGGTCTGAGCCTGTCGGAGGGAGGGGCGTGCTCCAGGAGCGGAAGTTAGGCGAGAGGGGGCCATTGGCGAACGCTAGGTCTATCACCGAGGGGCGGAGGTTTGAGTCGAAGGGAAAGTAAGTGAGGGTACCAGGCGTGTTCAGGAGGCAGAAGCCTTCACTGGCGGCCTTTTCAAAGAACGGAGAGGATGTCCCCAGGTCTTGGACAGAGAAGATACGACCTGGGTCGGTTGAGGGATGGTGAATATTGAAGTCTCCGTCGCTAAAAACAGCGCTGAAAGTGCCCTTTATATACACCCATATGGTTATACGAGTACTGCCTCATACCAAGGAAATCTCTAGAAGATACTAGAATACAATAGTATATATACTCGGTCATGTGGCTGTGATACATGACCAACACATTCCCTTCACCGGATAGGCAAGGAATAATATAATTTCCAACATTATCATACTTCATAATTTCGCTCCGGGAACACCGCTTCGCCAATGAGTATTTCGGTAATCTCCTGCTATTCTTCTATGTTGCCACAGGAGCTTGTACCCTGACAGAGTTGGGGGATTTTTTGCAGAAGAGTTGCTTAGAAGATGGGGGTTTGTTTTCTGAGTGGAGGTGCAAACCTGAAGGCTTCAGAATATTTTCAACAGTGTATATATTGCGCACTATACATGTTGGTGGAAAGAGAGTCTGTAGCAGAGGAGAAAAGCATGTCAAGGGTGAAGAGTGGAAACCGAGTCCACTGTAAGTATATTGGTGCGGAGACAGAGTGAGGGTTGGTGACGGAATATGGTATAGAAGGGTTTGTGCAGCTGTGGGAGCCAACAGATGTATCATACTGGTACAGCTGGCAGATAGATGTGTATCACATAAAGCCTGGTGAGAAAGTTTTAGAGAACCTTGTTGTAGTTGCGGTGTGCCCAGACAATGCACGTGACAGAGATGCCTACCGGCCGCACTTTGTATCCCTTAGTCTACTCAAACTATCGTAAAATCTCACACAATCATTAGCGCTGCCAACTAGCTCCTTGGCATTCGTGTAATATCAAAAGCATGTGTGCTGATATTTACACTTGAATTCTCATATCTGCATATGTGAAGTTAGGTGAGTGCGATTCAATGAATACTATTATTTTATAGCTCCAGACAATCCAGAAAGAAAACCTGAAAAGCCATGTTTCCAGAAGTCTGAACTGTATGCCAACAATTCTGCACACAATTGTTTACGGAATGAAAGAGAAAAAGAGAACAAAAAAAAAACCCCCGGTTAAAGAGGAAATAAAATACAGAAAGATAAACCTCCTGATAATGATATACCTCCTAGGCCCATATCCTAAGCGCTCCATACCTACATGATTGCTCTAACAATGCCTGACCAGCAATTCAAGATGAAATCAGAGAGAATTGTAGGTACCTGCTATCAGCTTCTTAGATAGTTGTGGATTCCAAAAGATCAATGACCTTACCTAATAGCTAGTGGCCTAAACCATAAATAGGGAAAAGTGTTAAGGAGTCTAGCAGAGCTCCAGAAAACTATGCCAGCGAGAAAAGCACTGTGTATCACCTCCACACAGTATGCTCGGTAGTGAGCAGGTTCGACACTCAAACTGCATAAATTTGAGGCAACGGCAGCCATTCTTCTTCCCACTTCAAAAATCATACCGGCAAATAGAACACTTGTGACGGTTGTCAATGTACTCTAGGTAGTGGATGCTGGGAGTATTGATTTGGCATGGAATAATAGCTTTACTCACCCGCGGTATGTGTGAGGTTCGGTTTCTTGTAAAATAGATATGGTAGGTTTTTAATTGATAGTGCTGTTTAGAGTAATATCCACGGGAAAAAAATCTGCAGTATTTAGACCGTGGTAGTTTTGAACCATTATCAGAAAGGTGTTCGAATAGTGCCTGCCTAAACTCTGCTGCGGGGATAGAGCGATGATAGGAGAACGCCAAACTCTAGTATAACCAAGGGACGTAGGCCAAAATCTTTATATGGAGAATCCATCGAGAAAGGCTCATCTCAATAAATGGATAAGGTAAAGATTTAAAGTGTAAAACAATTTTATATTGATAAGATCTCTTCCCGGTTGCTTGATGATATCTGTAAAGCTAAGGAGGCACTGCAATATTTATATCGCCCGACTGAGTATTCGTGGACTACTTCTAACTACTATGCCTCCCATGTACCACTCTAGTTTTAATATGCAAATGTCCAGAATCTTATAAGTGCGATCACCGTTTGACTTTGAAATGTATCACATCCTTTTACTGCTATGGAATAGAATTCCTCTATTGAGATGACTGCACTATTTGTTATGCTGAACAGTGGCCTTCAACTTGATTGTCCGAACACACCATTATATTACTTAAGTCTTGTTGACTATCATTACCGTAGTCTTTGCGGTCATGAAGTGATCAGTTTCATGCTGGCCCACCTAGTGCCAATCACAAGTCCGAGCCCAACGTGTCGGCATCTTATGGGTCTCAGACTTGATTAGGTTTTCCTTTTTAAGTGTGCTTGTCCTTGGTCCCCTGGCCTTCATGGTGGGTTCTTATTACTAGGACTAACTAATATACAGCTGATCTCAGAAAAGTATGGGTGGATTCGGTATGTCCTCAATAGTCTCTGCTACTGGGACCTCATCTGTGAGTATTTCACTGAAAACGTGCCATCACCTTTGGCCCTTAGTTTAGGAGCCTAACTTAGAAGCCTACTATAGCAATGCACCTCCAATGGATTGTCTCCATTCTACTTCACAGATGTCGCCAAAGGTCACCTCTTATATAACCTGTAAACAGCATGCAGTCAGATGGACGGTGGCGAAGTATATAGTGTTATGAAGTGGGCTTTATTGATGTAATATTATAATTACCAGACGCAATTCTAGAAATCTCGCTAATGATGTGTAGGCCCCATAATGGAGCCGCAGGAGAGTGTTGACCTCTCGGTCAATCAACGGTCTGTGTGAAGTTACCCTACCGTGGGTCTCAGCACATGTCTCTGATTTCCATATGCCTAATATGAGCTCCCTCTTACTAGGTTTCACCTCGAATGCCTTTATAACTTTTATTTTTTTCTAAAAACATTTTAAGACTCAGTGTAGTCAGGGTAAAAAACCTTCTAAATTTACTTCGCCATGGTAGGAAAACCTTTTCCTCACTATCTTACTTCTGCCCTTCCCGGCTTGTCTGGATTTTCATTATGAAAATTCTTCACAACTTACTCCACATATTCTATACTTGTGGCTAGCTCCTATGTCTTCTCATTTTCTGAACACCCATGCCATTTGACGAAGTACTACAGTTCCCTCTTCTCTTGATAGTGGCCACATACCCACTTCCTGTAAGAGTGAATCTCGCTTCTTACTATTTTTTCAACCTCCTAGTGTAGATTACTGTCAATGTCCTCCAGTTCTCTAGGCAGTTGTTGGTGATTATCTTGAACGAATTTGCGATAGGGTTCCAATAGCGCGAGGTGGAATACAGGGCGAATGTTCCAATGATTGGATACATTAAGCTTGAATGCTCGTGATCCCTGCTTTTTCCAAAATTTCAAAGTGACCGAAAAGCTTGGGGCTTAGCTTCTTCGATTTACCTCGGGTGCATATGTTTTTTGCATTTAACATTACTTTGTCCCCTATCTTGAACTCTGGCTGTTGTCTAGCTATCCAGTCATGGTATTTTGACAGTCCTACTCTGGTTTTTTCTAGTCACTCTCGTCCTTGTTCATGTATTGTCTTAATCCAGTTCACGTAGAGTATTGCTCCAGGATTTTGAGCTTCTTGCTCCTTCACCTACTCTGTCTGTAGATGGAATCCGTAGTTTGCATGGAATAGTGACATCCCGTGAGCGTTTATTGCAGAGTCGTTATAGGCATATTCAGCTAGTAGTAGTAGCTGATACAAGTCATCCTGATCATAGTTGACAAAACTGCAAAGGTATCTTTCCAGCACGTGCTTGGTACGTTCCATTTGTCTGTCAGTTTGAGGGTGGTATGCTATTGACATCTTTGCACAATTTCTAGTGCCTTGCGAAGGGATAACCAGAATTCTCCGGTGCACTTAGAGTCCATATCCGTGACGATTGTGGTTAGAAGGCTGTGCAGCCTCCATACTTCATTCAGGAATGTGTTTGCGACATTGTTGGCCATAGCCAGTATCTGTAGTGCGATGAAATGTGCTGTTTTTGTTGATCGATCAACTACTACCAATATCTGTGTACATCCTTGCTACTCTTGTAGTTGTGTGATAAAGTCCAGCAGATGGACACCCATGCTACGTAGGGTATTTGCAGTGGTTGCAGTAATAGATACATTGCATGTCTAGGCGATTTGTTATATTGCAATTCATCGCCGGATCGTACATAATCGTTGACCCATGCCACAAGCCCTTTCCTGCAGAAGTCTCGCATTATGATTTTCATGGTTTTCTGTTGTCCCAAATGTCCTGCAACCTTTACATCATGACATCCTTCTGTGATCTTAGTGTATAGTGCCTGACTATTTGATATAAATAGTTTTTGCTTATAATATAGTAGATCATCAGTTAAGGTCCAATTCTTGGGGAATTCTTTTCCTTCATCTTACAATCTAATCAGTTCTTCGCTCCATTACTTCCAAGTTGTGTCTGTCTCGACAGTAGCCTGTATCTCGCTTAAGAATTCTGGATTAAACTGCTTAATGCCTTTTTGTAGGATAACAGCATTTGACATCAGAACCTTTTCTGGTAGTTATTAAGTATCGTCCCAGTATTCATTGTCTTTCGCCAATACCTGTGGGTAGCGGATGCTAGGTTCATGTTCTTTGAAAATCTTGTACCTTGTCGCTATATCGAAGCCTGGGAATCTCGCGGTCCTGCTTTCTGTTTCTTCCAAGTTATCTACTTCTATCATATCACAGGTATTGACCTTTTCTACCACTGGTTGAGCTATGTCATCGCCCATTCTTATCAGGCAGTCCATATCTTTATGGTTAAATAGTACGACCTCGAGTTCACTAGTGTAATCGGCATCGATTACTCCAGCTCCAGTGGAAATTCAGCTTTGAACCACTAATCCGCTTTTGGGAGCAACTCTTCCATAAGTTCTTTCGCGTAGCCGTACAGCTATTCCTGTTCTTATTAATGCTTGTCCATATTTCAGGACAATGTCATCCTCTATGGTGTATAGGTCAGGTTATACTGCTATTCTTGCGCCCTTTTGTTGGCAAGTATGCCATTTTGCTCAAACCTCTGGACCCTCATAATGGGTTCTTTTCCACCTCTTCAAGGTTCCAAATCCAAATCTTTGTCTCAATCTCAGTCTTCTCCTTCATCGCCTACTTTTGCTACTAGCGATATCAAGAAACTTTCTGGTTTCAAAGTTTTCTGTGCGCGATACATAGCTCTCTCCTCTGGACAGTACTCCAGCTGTCTGCTTAATATGTCAGACTTTCCATCCTTCGTCCCTGGTTAGTATACAATGCGAAAATTGTATTCCACTAACTTCTAAGCCTATTGAATTTGACGGCCACTCTAGACTTTTGAGGTGAGGAAGTATTGTAGGTTTTGATGGCCAGTGAAGACTGTAATCGGTTTATCTATTCTGATCAAAGAGTGTCTCTATTCCTTGGATACCTTTCGGATTGCGTAAAGTTTCTTATCATGAACCTCGTAATTGTGCTCCCCTGAGTTCTACTTTGGTGAATGGAATCCTACTAAATGTAGCTTTTTCCCAAATTATTGAAAAAGGATGTATCCCAATGCAAAATTGCTAGCGTCGGTTTTTACCAATCTCTCCCTTTCTGAGAAAAGATTCTGTAGTATGGTAGCTGTTGTGAATCTGTGCTTTAGTTCTTCAAAAGCCATATCCTGCTCAACTCCCCATCTAAAATTCTTTGGATTTCATTGTAATGCTTCCGTTATTGGCTTGCAAATATCTGAGAAGTTTTTAATGAACTGTCGGTAGAAGTTTGCGAATCCAATAAAGGCTTGTACATTTCTAACTGACTTCGGTGCCTTTAAACCATTATGGCTTCTACCTTGCAGGTGCTCATAGAGATCTTGTTGACTGCCACAATGTAACCGAGAAACACTACCTCTTTGGCATGCAAGGTTGATTTCTTTAGCGATACCACTAATTTAAAGTCTGATAGACTTTACAAAACCCTTCTTACCACTTCAATGTGTTCCTTTTCATCCTTTGAATAAAGGAGAATATCATCACGATAACACACGACTCCACCATCGAAGTATTTCAAGAGCACTTGGTTCATCATATCGGGGCAAGTTGCCATAGCATTGAGTGGTGCGAATGGCATGACCTTATATGCATAGTGTCCGGAATCTTGTATAGAAAGCCATTATCCATTCATCTCCTTCTTTAATCCTAATCAAGTGGTAGCCATCTTTAAGGTCTAACTTGATGAAGATCTTTATACCGGCTATACAATCTCGAAGTTCAGACATTAATGCAAGGGGATGTTTGTTGAAGATGGTAATCTTATTTAGATTTAGATAGTCCACAACTAGGCATAGTATGCCATCTAGTTTGGGTATGAATAATATTGGTGCTCCTGCCAGTGATGGACTCGGGGAGAAGTTTCCTTGTTTAATCATGGTTTCCAAGTATTCCCGCAAAGCCATAAGCTGTTTCTCAGATAGTGGATATATTGCCCTCTCAGGGAGAGTTGATCCTGCAATCAACTTAATCTCATGATTAAAAGTTCTTCTTGAGGCTAACTTTTCCGCCATCTATACTTTAAACAGATATTTGTAATGCTACGAGTCCTTTAGTAATGATTCGAGTTTTACCATATTCTCGATGACATTAATTGGTCTGATGCGACAGGTATTAGTATCACAAGTAACTAATTCGTCATAGTGAAACATATCTACTATCCTTTCATCTTCTTGCACACAGTTGTCGCAGCTTTTTGCAGTAAAAGTCCAATTTTCTGCATCTTCTATGTGAGACACTGGGTGTTCATGATTCCATCAACTAAAAGCAATTATCATTTCATAATAACCTGCTTTAGCCACTTCACACAACCCTTCAGAAATATGTCGGTTCTTTCCTATCTCCAATATTATAGGCAGAGTATAACACTTCTCTCCTGTGGTGGCTGATAATCCATCAAAGCCTAAGATATCAACAGCACTATTGCATTCCACTAGAAGAACATGAAGGTTTTCAACTAGATCTTTATTGATAAGGAACACATTGGATCATGAGTCTAACAAGACTTTAACTCTAAAGCACTTATCATGTATATAGAGATAAGCAATGCCCTCTTTAGAGTTGTATCATTTTGGTTTTGGAGCGTCTAATTCCATGCGCTTAGCGCGGATTACATTTTCTTGGTTCTTGCATTTAGGCATCTTAGGTGTTAGGTGTGGGTAACAAGATGTTTGTTACTATGCCCGCGTAGTTTCGACAACTGAGGTCTCCTTCAACAAACTGGAAACTCAGTAGCTCTAACCAGCTGAGTCTGCATAGTAAGTGGCATTTCACGAATACGCAATGTTGAACAACCAGTGTTCAAGCGAGAGGCCTTTTCCCAACATATCAGAAATTGGCTCATAACAAATTTTCCGGCAGTTATTAGGCATTTTGCTCCCTGGGTATGGGGTTCCCACTTTCAATGAACCTTTCTCTTAGGGTTTTGGTTATCCGTCCAGCTACCTCAGAGGGGCCTTGCCTACCAAACTGCTACATCCTTGCCCCACACTCTGGCAGGAAGGCAAGATAGTACATGTGTATAATACGACTCAGACTCATATAGTAGGTGGAGTGACCCACTTGGGTTATCCTCCTATCGTGTATTGTTATCAGGTAGATCTCACATTGCTATGTCCCAATATGACAGGTATAGTAACTTGCTGGCATACTAGTAGCAAGCGACCACTGGGTGACTAGATGTTAAGCATATGGAAATCTGAGACATGTGCACAGACGCACGGTAGGGTAACTGCGCACAGACCCTTGATTTACCGGAGCCAACACCCCCCTCCAGCCCCCTTATGGGGCCTGCACGTCCGCAGCGAGATTTCAAGAGTTGCATCCCATAACTAAAGTATCACATCAGTAGAGCCCACTTCATAACACCATATATGTCGTCGCCGTCTGGCCAGCCGCATGCTGTTTGCAGGATATATGAGAGGGGAGCTTGGGCGATATCTGGGAAGTGGAGCGGAGGAAGTCTGTAGGAGGCACATTGAGGTTGTAGGCTTCAAAGTTAGGCTTCCTAAATATGGGCCACAGGTGACAGGACGTTTTCAGCGAAAGACTCCAGCAGGATATTCCCGTAGTGAAAACGATGAGGGGTATACCGAATCCACCCATATCCTTCTGAGATCAGCTGTAGGTTGGTTGGTCCTAGTAATGGGACCCCTCCGCAGAGGCTGGCAGACCAAGGGGAAGTATGCTCAGAAATAGAAGACCTAGATAAGTCGGAGCCCCTTGAGATATTGACAGGTCGGGCTTGTACTTGTGATTGGCACTAGGTGGCCCGGCATGAACCTGATCACTTCATGACTGAAGAGAGTTGTGGAATGATAGTCAACAAGACTCAACTAATATAATAGTCGATGCGGACATCTAAGTTGGAGGACGCTGGCTGGTATACCAAATAGTGCAGTCATCGCGATAGAGGAATACTATTCCGTATCTGCGACAGGGTGTGATAAGATTCAGGGTCAAGCGGTGTTCGCAGTTATAAGATTCTAGCCGTTTGCGTATTGAAACCAGAGTGGTACTATGGGGGCATAGTAGTTAGAAGTAGTCCGCAAATACTCAGACGCGGGATATAAATATCCAAGTGCCTCTAGAGCTTTAAAGACATCATCAAGCACCGGAGAAGAGATCTTATCAATATAATATTATTTTACGCTTTAAATCTTTCCCTTAACGATTTTATCAAGACGAGCCCTCCTTGACAGATTCTCCAATCAAAGATTTCAGGCCTACGTCCTTCAGACATATCCTTGAATTTGGCGTCCACCTAACAGTTTATTGATAGTTCTCCTATTACCAAGGCTCACTACATGAACTACGAGTTCAGTGCAAACTGCAACCTCAGTTCAGACTTCAATTACATTTTCGAAGCACGTCACTGTCCCACATATATTCCAACATTCGAAGAAGTGGTCGACAGCGAGTTATTCGAAATTGAAGAAGAGTTTGTCACAGAACCCTCTTGGTTCACAATTCTCACGATTCTAGACTGACTTAGCAAGGCAGACTGCAAGGCAGATTGGTTTCGCACTATGACTCACGGTTGCGAGTCATAGGATTTCATTGGTTATATTAAGTTTGATTTACTTTTACGCACATGACCTATTAAGAGGTCATGGGGGCAGTGCACGAGGCCAAGGGGGCTGCGCAGTTTGGTTTACTTTCACGCACATGACCTATTAAGAGGTCAGGTGGTTTATGCACATGACCAATGATGCGGTCAAATGATATTTTTCATGAGTCACGATTATGACTCATAGTTGTCTTGATTTATAAGCGGTTTGAGTGAAGGACTATAAAAGGAGGCCGATAGAGCCTGGTAGTTAGTTCTTCATGCAACCACCTATTATACTTTCTTACCTATACTATTAAGAATAGAATATATTCTACCACTTCGAGAGTTCTACCACGATACGACTTGATTATTAACGTTCAACAGAGGAACGTAGGCAACGGTATAAGAATAATAATCAAGGTCTTGGTAGGAAGAAGGAATGAAGTAACGATGCACTAAGGAAGAGAAGTATTGCACTATTACAAAGAAACTAACAGAGAGCTGTTGCCTGTGGCAGGGTACATATCGACATCGGAGAATAGGTAAGATACCTAACATTTGGTTGCGTCTCAAAAGCGACACCCAACCGCAACATGGAGGCAGAATAGACAGGAGAAGGGACGGAGATGACCCTGGCCCCACCAGCACCATTGAATGTGCTGAGCAGGGTGGGAGAACAACAGGAATACATGGTAGCCGGACTCAGACCTGCACGAATGTCGGAAAGACTCAAATTAAGGAATCGCGGGGTCTTCGACGCAGAATCAACCAGACTCAGAGGATTCCTCATACAGCTTAAACTGTACTACGAAGCCAAAGAATGGCTGAGCGAACATGACGACGCCAACATCAGATTCGCAAAAACTCTGCTAAGGGGTACGGCAAAAAGGTGGCTCACTCCAATCGTGGAAGGGACCACCCCCAAAGAATGGCACGAAGGGGAAGAATTCGAAAGAGACCGAAGAGCTCAGTTCGAGGGCAAAGACAAATGACAAGGATCAAGGAACCAGATCGAAAAGAATGCTTCAAGGAAAGAATATGGTCATCAAATTCTGGCACAACATACAACTGTTAGCTCCCGATGCCGAATACGATACCCATAGACTACGATGACAACTCGTAATGGGGGTCCACGAAGAGCTGCACGAAGCATGGACCAACTCGGACTGAGTATTCAATGGGACCCTAGAACTGGCCCAGTGGTTTACGGAGCTGGTGAATAGGAAGAACCAAGGATGAAGCAACAGAGAGAGAACGGCCCGACAACCGAATGGATCACCAAGCGCCCTAATGACCAATCAGGGAGTGGAGGCAAGGGACCTTGATGCAATAAGAGGAACAACCCAACAATTCCAGAGACCAGGACAAAGGTTTAGACAAGCCTGGGGACGAATACAGCCAAACCTCATGAGGATAACAGCGGAAGGGTTTGGGAAGTGCAGGGACAGCAATTTGTGCTTCCGCAGCGGAAAGGCAGGGCATCGAGCAAGCGAATGCCCAGACAAGAATGCCAAGATTCGAGAAATGGGAGGACGGGAACCGGAAGAAAATGAAGGAGGATTTAAACGACAACAGTCTCCAGTAATGAGTGGTCTGAGGGACGACCAGCACGAAAAATCCACTAGGACTATACAAATATCGATGGCAATGGACTATAAGGCACAAATCAACATAACGGATAACAACGATGACGAATCGGATCAGCTGATGATAAAAATCAAAATACTCAGAAAAAACAGGATTACCGAAACCAACACAATGATCGATTCGGGAGCAACGGAGGACTTTATCGACAGAAAGTTCTGCAATACCCGCCGGATACCCCTCACGAAAATCAACAAACCAAGGAACATCTATGTGGTTAATGGAGAAAAGAGCAAGGCGGGCCCCATTACCCACATGGCCGAAGCAGCCATGGAAACGGGATCTCATCAAGAAACGATAACATTACAGGTAGCAAATATGGTCAAACATACTGCTATCCTTAGGATCCCATGGCTAAGGAAATACAACCCGAATATCAATTGGGAAAAAAGACAAATCGACTTCGGAAGCGAGAGGTGTACTGAAGTATGCCTAAGGGAATGACCAAAAATCAACGCAGTACCGACCGGACTGGCCAGATCTGAAAACGAATACAGTCGCATCACAGAAACAAAAAGCGCAAAAAAGGATATCCGGATCCAACAATTGGATCCCGAAGCAAAGATACAGTCCAAAGAGTGGAAGGGAGCGGCTGGACATGACCTGTACAGCATTCAAGAGGAAATCATCCCGGCCAAAGGGCAAGCAATGATAAAGACAGGAATAGTGATCGGACTACTGGATAGCACCTATTGACGAAATGTCCCACGAAGTGGATTAGCGACCAGGCAGGGCCTAACCACAAGTGCGGGAGTGATACACGCAGACTATTGTGGAGAAATCAAGGTTCTCTTGAGGAACCTAAAAGAAGAACACTACGAAGTCAAGAAAGGAGATCGGATCGCACAGGTGATTATCGAAAAGTTCGACAATAGAGGACTACGAGAAGTAGACAGCCGCGACGGAACAGAAAGACAAGATCATGGATTTGGAAGCACCTGAAAAAACTCCCTCGAAGAATCCCAAGAAAGACGCGTCAATATCAACTTTATATTAGCTAAGACCTTCGGAAAGTTATATCGGAAGGGACAACAAACCGGTGTTCTCAAATGGGGTCAAGAAGAAAAAGGAACGAAAATTGCAGAAACCTCGACGATCAGTACCAGGTTAGCGGTACGTTAAGAAGCAACAAAAAAGAAAGCGACTCTAAGACAGGTAGTACCAAGCGAATACCATGACTTCTTAGACATATTCGAAGAAGGAGAAATGACGGACTTGCCAGACCACCGAGAAGAAGACTACAGGATGGACCTTGTGGGCAGAGCACTGTTCATGAAACTTTACTCCTGGAGAGAAGAAGAGTTGAAGGCTCTACAAGATCATCTCCAGCAGTACCTGGAGAGAGGATGGATATGGCCATCCTCGTCAGCAGCAGGAGCACCAATATTATTCGTCAAAACGAAGGCCAGAAAGCACAGACTATGCCTGGATTTTCGAGGACTGAACGCAGTCACCAAGGAGGACCGATATCCACTACCCCTGATCGACGAAGCATTGGATAGATTGGGGAAAGCCCAATACTACATGAAACTAGACATCAAGGATGCCTACCACAATATCAGAATATTCGAAAGGGGACGAATGGAAAATGGCATTTCGAACACGATACGGGTTATAGGAATACCTGGTAATGCCGTTAGGACTGTCCAATGTACCGGCAACGTTCCAAAAGTCGATCAATATCAAACTCAGCACGTTCTTGGATATATGTTGTATCGTCTACTTAGATGATATCCTCAGCTATTCAAAGACAATGGAACAACACCGAAAGGACATCCCAAACGTTATGCAGGGCCTGAGGGAAGCAAAGATCAAACTCAAACCAACGAAATGCGAATTCTATCAACAGGAAACCGAATATTTGGGGTTTGTCATCAACCCTGATGGAATACGAACCAACCCGGTTAAGACAGCAGTGATCGATGAATGTAAACCATCAAAGAGTGTAAAAGTAGTACAAAGCTTCTTGGGCTTTTGCAACTTTTACCGCCGATTCATCGAAGGATTTAGCAAAGTGGCGAAACCACTATACGAGACAACAAGAAAGGATATCAAATGGAACTGGACGGACAAGCTGCTAACAGCATTCGATAAATTAAGGAATAAACTCACCACTGCACTGATATTGAGACACTTCGATCGGAAATTAGAGATCATGATTGAAACGGATGTGTCGAATTATGTCTGCTCGGGGATTTGATCACAGTTAGACAATGACAAATGATGGCGCCCGGTGGCATTCCGATCGAAGACGATGACCAAAGCCGAATGCAACTACGACATCCATGATAAAGAACTATTAGCTATAGTTCAGGCACATAAGGCATGGAGAAAATACGCGGTGGGAAACGAACACGATATTAGGATGCTAACTGACTACAAAAACCTTCTCGCCTTTACCACAACCAAAGAACTCAATCAACGACAAACGGGATGGAGTGAAACCCTATCTCAATATCACATCAAGATTGACTAGCAACCTGGAAAGCAAAGAGGACAACCCGACGCCCTTACCAGTAGACAGGAAGACCTACCGACCAAAGAGGACGAAAGGATCCAATGGAGAAAAAGGATTCTCTTACCAAAGGAAAGATACTTCAAAGACGAGAAAGAAAGAGGAAGAAACGAATCCATCAACGAGATGGAAACAGTAATATTATCCAACGACGACCACACAGAATGGATACGAAGCATGATGGAGAAGGATACCGAAATACAAGGAATCAGGAAAGCTTTAAACAAAAAGCAAGAAGAAATGAAGGGGATAGCACATGGGCTATACGAAGAAAAAGAGGTATACCTTTGGTACGATAACAAGATAAGGATCCTGGATGACGAACCTCTCCGAACAGAAACGATAAGGAGAAACCACAACATACCACAAGTGGGACATGGCTGAACGGCCAAAACTACGGAACTGATCTGGAGATCATACTACTGGCTGACAATAAGAGAGGACGTCAAGAGATATGTCAGGAACTGCGAGATATGCCAGAAAACGAAGGCAGTACGTCACGGGCCATACGGATTGCTAAAGCCTATCGAACGACCTGGAAGACCATGGCAATCTATTGCTATGGATGTGATAATGGGACTTCTGGAATTGAAAGGTTGGGATGCAATATGGGTCATTATTGATCGCCTGACCAATATGGCCCACTTCATACCCTGCAGAATGGACATGGACGGACAACAATTCTTTCACCTCTTCAAGGATCAGGTGTTCAGAATCCATGGACTACCGAAAGATATCATATCAGACAGAGGATGACTATTCACGGCAAATATCTGGAAAGAAGTCACAAGACAATGGCATATCAAAAGGAAACTCAGCAAGGTATTCCACCCGCAAACAGGTGGACAAACAGAAAGGACGAATGCCATATTGGAACAATATGTACGGGCATACACCAACTATCTGCAGGACGACGGGGCCGATATGCTAGCAACTGCCGAGTTCTCATATAATAACGAAAAGCAAGAAACGACTAAAACGACACCCTTGTTTGCGAACTATAGATATAACCCAACATATGAACCGGCAAAACATGACATACTAGCGCAATCGATCGAAACAAAAAACATGCAACAATTGCATGTGATATTACGACAAGAAATATGACTCGCACAAGAAAAACAGAAGGAATACGCCGATCGACACCGAAAACCCGATCCCAACCTCCAAGTCGATGACAAAGTGTGGTTGATACCAAGGAATATACAGACCACCCGACCATCAAGGAAACTGGATTACAAAACATTAGGACCATTCAGAATCATCGAACGCATTGGACTAAGAGCATATAAACTCGACCTTCCACGCTCCATGCTCAACACTCATCCTACATTCCACATCAGTCTCCTTGAACCCTACCAAGACAACACCTTTACATCACAGAAGAAACCCCCTCCGCCGCCCACCGAGATCGAAGGCGAAGACGAATACAAACTTGAGAAAATCATCGACTCCAGACTACACTGCAGCAAACTCCAGTACCGAGCCAAGTGGACAGGCTACTCGGAAGAACACGATCAAGAGTAGTACCCAGCCTCTAATTTCAACAATGCACGCGATGTAATCAGAGAATTCCACCAACGTTATCGGGGGAAACCAGTTTCCCGCAACAAGCCCAGACCTCTGCCTACTAGCAGCTCCAGCGGAAGAATACATCGCACCAGACAACTGGATCCAACTCATGGACCTACCATTGCCGAAACCATCGGCAGAGATGGGCCATGCGTCCATGACATCGACGGCATGCAGTGACAATAGGTGCCTAGTATACCAAAGCAGCAAAGAAGATTCGCGGTAGTTCTCCATGGAAAAAACTAATACAACATATTCCCCCCCACGATTGCCATCTCCGCCCAGCGAATTGAGCTGGACCCCAGAGACACACCAACCACCTCCGCCATTACCATCACCTGAGATGATGACGGTTCCCGGGACGGGAACCAGGAGGAGTGGGGCCAAAAAATCAGGTACTTGGCCCAAGCTCAAGAAAGAAAAAAGTGGTTTATTGGGCCCATCAGACAGTTCAAGACACTGTACACCCGTCGTCATCAAGGATGACAACCCATTCCACTTCCTTCGAGACGAAGGAAGCATTACGACAACAGAATAAACAGCTAAGGGAAGAGCTCAAGAGGAAGACAAGCGGATAGATGGGTGCTGTATCGGCCATGGGTCGATACATAAAAGAAATGGAAGGAATAGCCCGGAGGATTAGGCCCTGGGAAAAAGAACTTGACAGGGAACGCTATGCGAGGAAAGAGGTCGAAAAAAGAGCAGTACGGATAGGGGGAGATATGGACCACCTAGAAAGGGATATCAGGTGTGATAGGTACTACAACAAGTACCAACGCAGAACCTCAAGGGACTGAGGTTATTGGAAGTGGGAGCTGATGTCACGATTCTCGACTGACTTAGCAAGGCACACTGCAAGGCAGATTGGTTTCGCACTATGACTCATGGATGCAAGTCATAGGATTTTATTTGTTATATTAAGTTTGATTTACTTTCACGCACATGGCCGATTAAGATGTCATGGGGGCAGCGTACGAGGCCAAGGGGGCTGCGCAGTTTGGTTTACTTTCATGCACATGACCTATTAAGAGGTCGGGTGGTTTACGCACATGACCAATGATGCGGTCATATGATGTTTTTCATGAGTCACGATTATGACTCATAGTTGTTTTGATTTATAAGCGGGTTGAGTGAAGGACTATACAAGGAGGCCGATAGAGCCTGGTAGTTAGTTCTTCATGCAACCACCTTTTATACTTTCTTACCTATACTATTAAGAATAGAATCTATTCTACCACTGCGAGAGTTCTACCACGATACGACTTGATTATTAATGTTCAACAGAGGAACGTAGGCAACGGTCTAAGAATAATAATCAACATCTTGGTAGGAAGAAGGAACGAAGTAACGACGCATTAAGGAAGAGAAGTATTACACTATTACAATAAAACTAACAGAGAGCTGATGCCTGTTGCAGGATACATATTGACATCGGAGAATAGGTAGGATACCTAACAACAATACCTTTCAGGATCTCAATGAGGGATCCATTTAATTGCATATACCGTACTTGGTACGGTCCGGACTTCGAGTGTAGTTCCCCCTAGTCAGAAAAGTTCATCAAGTGGAGTACCCAGTACTCCGATAACAAGAAACCAGATGCAGCCATCCAAGGGCGAGACACCCCCTCAGCCTGGGCCTAACACATTCTTATACGTACTATAGGTACATCCTAAACCTGGAGAAAAAGGAGATTAAGGTTCTGAGTCCCGAGGCGGACCAACCGAACCCTTTTATACCTACACCTCTAGAGTACCTCAGATATTGGATGCCTTACATACGATTCCTTAAACCCTTTAAAGGATATCCAGAACTATTGGTATGAAGTACCAGTAATTACTCATCCAGGACTATTAGAACAATTAGCCTACCTGGAAAGTATCACAATGGCTGAGATACCGCAAGACCTGAGAAAGAGAATAACGGCGGGAGAACTGATAGACACCCGCCCAGATACGACGGATAAAATGGATGATTCGGCCATATGGAGTCCATCCCCATCAACACCTCAAAAAACTACTTTCCGAAGAGGACATGTCCCTACGCACTGATCCTCTAGTGTTGCAAGCGCTCATCAGATATCAAGGGCCCCCACGCCTAAAGGAGGAAGTGACCACGCTGCAAACTTAGCCAGATTGGCTGCCTGTCTTGGGATAACCTTGGGTCAAATAAGGCAGGATATAGACACCACCCTTGACCAAGCGAATATTACCTTCAAAAATTTGAAGAGAGCCACACAGGCTAATACCTTAAAGTTAATTAAGGTTCAACAGCAAATCGCAAAGGGACAAGATATCCACGAGAACGATATTGCAATCATGCTGATGCAGCTAGCAGGCGTGGAAAGCAAAATCAAGGGGATATAAGAGGAAATGCTGCGACAGGTGGCAAGGAAAATAGACACTACTTGATCGAGACAGAAAAACCGATTACAGTCTTTACCAAGCATCAACAACCTACAATACTTGCTCACCTGGAAAGTCTGGAGCGGCCGTCAAATTCGATGGACTCAGAAGCTAGTGGAATACAATTTTTGTATCGTATACTGACAAGGCACAAAGGGCGGAAAGCCAGAAGCATTAAGCAGATGGCCGGAGTACCGTTCTGAGGAGGGAGCTACGCATCGAGAACAGAAAACTTTGAAAGCAGAAAATGTCTTTGTATCACTGGTAGCGAGGGTAGGCGATGAAGGAGAAGACTGGGAATGGACATAAAGATTTGAATTTGGAACCTCGAAGAGGTGGAAAGGAACCCATAATTAGGGTCAAGAGATTGAGAAAAGGCATACTTGCCAACAAGGGGCTCAAGGATGGCAGTGGGACATGACCTGTATACCATAGAGGATGACATGGTCCCAAAATAGGGACAAGCATTAATAAGGACAGGTATACCTCTAGGTCTACCCAAAGGAACTTGCGGCAGAGTTGCCGCGAGAAGTGGATTAGCGGTCCGAAGCGGAATCTCCACTGGTGCCGGAGCAATCGGTGCTGATTACACTGGCGAACTCAAAGTCGTACTTTTCAACCATAAGGATGTGGACTGCCAGATAAGAATGAATGATTACATAGCCCAGTTGGTGGTGGAAAAGGTCAACACCTCAGATATGATGGAGGGAGACGACTTGGAAGACACGGAACGAGGAACCGCGGAATTCAGAAGCACCAATATAGCGACAAGATCCTTGATAGTCAAGCAACAGGAACCTTGCATGAGCTACCTACAGGCATTGGCTAAGGACAACGAAGATTCGTATGACATTTCAGAAGTACCCGAAAAGGTTTTAATGTCAAATGCCATTATCCTGCAGAAAAGTATGAAGTAGTTCAATCCTGAATTCCTAAGCGAGATACAGGCAGCTATCGGATCAGACGCAGCTTAGAGGCACTGGAGGGAAGAACCTATTAAGTTACGAGACGAAGGAAAAGATTTCCCCAAGGATTGGACCTTAACCGACGATCTACTATATTACAAGCAAAGGCTATTTGTACCAGATAGTCAGACACTATACACCAAGATCGCGGAAGGATGTCATGATGCAAAGATTGCAGGACATTTCGGGCAAGAAAAGAGTTTGGAGATAATCATGAGAGACTTGTACGGGAAAGGACTTGCGGCATGGGTCAACGAATGCGTACGATCCTGCGATGAATGCCAACATAACAAATCGCCCTGACACTCTAAATACGGATTATTGCAACCACTGCAAATACCCTACGCACCATGGGCATCCATTGCAGTGGACTTCATCACACAACTACCAGAGTCACCCGGATGTACTCAGATAATGGTAGTAGTTGATCAGCTTACAAAGATGGTGCATTTCATCGGACTTCAGACCTCGGCTACAGCCAAAGATGTGGCCCACAAATTCCTGAAAGAAGTATGGAGGCTGCGCGGCCTACGAACCGAAATCGTCACGGACAAGGACTCAAAGTTCTCCGGAGAACTTTGGGAATCCCTCTGCAAAGCACTAGAAATTAAGCGGACAATGTCAACGGCATACCACCCTCAAACTGATGGACAGACTGAACGTACTAACCAAGTACTGGAAGGATACCTGCGAAGTTCTGTCAACTATGATCAGGACGACTGGTATCAGCTATTACCTCTAGCGGAACATGCCTATAACAACACCACAACTAATGCTCATGGGATGTCACCATTCTATGGGAACTATGGTTTCCATCCACAAACATAGTGGATTAAGGAGCGTGAAGCTCAACATCCAGGAGCAATACTACATGCGAACTGGATTAAGGCGATACATGAACAAGGGAAGGGGTTACTGGAAAGGTTATCGGAATGAATGTCAAAATATTATGACGGGAAAGCGCGACAACAGCAGGACTTCAAGGTCGGGGAGAAAGTAATATTAAATGCAAAAAATATAAGAACCTGACGGAAATCAAAGAAGATAAGTCCAAAGCTATACAGGGCTTTCCAAATCACGAAGAAACGCGGGTCGCGAGCCTTCAAGGCCAATATATCCGATCAATGGAACATTTACCATATATTCCATGTGGCACTACTGGAACCCTATTGCGAATCAGTTCATGATGACCATCAGCAACCCCCTAGAGAACCGGAAGATATTGACGGCAATCTACAATGGGAGGTTGAAAGAATAGTAGGAAGTCAGATTCACTCTTACAGAAAACGGGTACGCGGTCGCTATCAAGAGAAGCGGGAACTGTGGTACTTCATTAAATGGCAAGGGTATTCAGAAGATGAGAACACATGGGAGCCTGCTACCTGTATGGAAAACACAGAGGAAGTTGTGGAGAATTTTCATAATGAAAATCCGGACATGCCAGGAAGGGCGGAAGTAAGATAATGAGGAAAAGGTTTTCCTACCGTGGCCAAGTAAACACGGGAGGTTTTTCACCCTGACCACACTGAGTCTTAAAATGTACTTAGAAGAAATTTATAAAAGGGTTATAAAGGCATACGAGGCGAAGCCTGGTAGGAGGAAGCTCATGTTAGGCATATGGAAATCGGAGACATGTGCACAGACCTACGGTAGGGTAACTGCGCACAGACTCTGGATTTACTGGAGCCAACACTCCCCACCTGCCCCCTTATGTGGCCCGCACGTCATTAGCGAGATTTCGAGAGTTGGGTCCCATAAGTGAAGTGTCACATCAATGGAGCCCACTTCATAACACCATATACGTGGGCGCCGTCTGTCTGACCGCATGCTGTTTGCAGGGTATATGAGAGGTGACCTGGGGCGACATCTGGGAAGTGGAACGGAGGGATTCCATGAGAGGCGCATTGAGGTAGTAGGCTTCAAGGTTAGGGTTCCTAAATATGGGCTTCAGGTGACAGGACATTTTCGCAGCAAGACTCCAGCAGGATAACCCCATAGTGAAAGCTATAAGGGGTATACCGAATCCAACCATACCCTTCTGAGATTAGCTGTAGGTTGGTTGGTCCTAGTAATGGGACCCCTCTGCGGAGGCCAGCGGACCAAGGGGAAGCATTCTCAGAAAGGAAAGACCTAGCTAAGTCGGAGCCTCTTAAGACGTTGACAAGTGGGGCTTGTACTTGCGATTGGTCCTAGGTGGCCCGGCATGAACCTGATAACTTCATGACCGAAGAGACTAGTGGAACGATAGTCAACCAGACTAAAGTAATATAATAGTCTATGCGGACATCTAAGTTGGAGGCTACTGTCTGGTATACCAAATAGCGCAGTCATCTCGGCGGAGGAATACTATTCCATGTCTGCGAAAAAGTGTGATAAGTTTCAGGGTCAAGCGGTATTCGCATGTATAAGATTCTAGACATTTGCGTATTAAAACCGGAATGCTACTTTGTGGGCGTAGTAGTTAGAAGTAGTTCGCGAACACTCAGACGCAGTATATAAATATCGAAGTGCCTCGCGAGCTTTACAGACATCATCACTCAACGGAGAAGAGATCTTATCAATATAATCTGGTGTTACGATTTAAATCTTTACCTTACCTGTTTTATCGAGACGAGCCTTCTGCGACAGATTCTCCCGTCAAAGATTGCGGGCCCCTGTCTCTCAGACATATACTTGAGTTTGGCGTCTGCCTAACACTAGAGGAGCTTCGTACTATTGGCTCTCGGGTCATATGGGTATGTTGACTATTTTCTCTTTTGGTCAAGACTCTCCATATAATAATTCCTTGTATTCAAGCTTGTACGTTTCTCATGCGGTCCTGTCAGGAGTGTGGCTTTTCAAGGAAAAGGTTTTTCACATGACTCATAGTTATGAGTTATAGGTATCTTATGTTTCGCACATGACCTCATTAGAAGTCATGGGTTTCACACATATGACAACTGCGGTCATATGATGTGGTTATGATGGTATGTCATGTTTCGCACATGACCTCATTCAGAGGTCATGGGTTTTGCGCATGTGACCATTTTGGTCATATGACTAGTTTATGATGTTTTTGATATGACTCACAGTTGTGAGTCCTATGTGGTGCACGACTTGAAGTACGAGTCACAAGGGCATGAAGGGCAACTACATAAGGAGGCCACTTAGACCGTGTAGATAGGCCATCCACCATCTCCTCTATTTTCCTTGCACTTGAAATCAACCCTCCATGCTTGGGATCTCATGAACCATCCACCCCCCCTCTCTCCTCGCATGATGGCTTTGGCCTAGGAATGACGGCCATCCGTCATCTCTTATAGCCCTCTCTCGCCTTTTTACGCATTAGGGCTTTCCTTCCTCTGAGTTCCGGTATGCCTTTCGCACTGCCCATTCCCACCCCTCTCCTCGATTAGCGAGGCCCCTCCTTATGGTTGGTAGCCTCTTCACTTCCCATTCTTCACACGGCTGGGAACATGGTTTGGTGTACGTGAGAACTCTTCAGTAGGCCTAGGGGTTGATCTCACTCCTCCCCACGGTTAGCTTAAGCAGTAGTATACCATCCACCAAGTAACGCTATCTTTCGTAGAACAAGGGACTACATGAGAGACAAGGTAAGATCGCTTCCCGTCCGCCCCTGTGCACCACCTAGAAAGACACGAACACGATTACTGATAGTAGACACGGTCGTGTTCGGTTTCCTTCCTGACCTGATGGTTGGATCAGCTTGCATCCTACTGCTACACGCTCACTTGGCTTGCACCCGACTGCTACACTTCCGTACCTTGTCGCCTTTCGCGCGTCTCGACTAGGCTTCCCAGTCTGGATGGTACTAGTCCCTGTGCCCTGCTGCTGGTTTAGTTTTCCTCAGCCTGAGCCTTTCTCTCTCCGGTTCCCCTTTTACTTTGTTGGGTATAGCCCTTAGCTGTGGACATTTATGTCGCAGGTGGCACTGATTGGCCTGGTTAAGACCGTTTAGAGTGGCTCTTGCTATGGGGTTGGACCACTGTCGAGAAGTGTGGTTTCTTTTATTCTGATGGGCTTGGGCGGCTTTCTTTTACCGTCTTTACCATTTGTGTATACTACAAGTTGTGGGGCGGGAGAGTTTTTTGACTGCGCGGAGTGTAGGAGTCGGTAGTGCTGGGCAAGACCCTTCCGCATTCATGTCATGGGGCCCACGGGCTGGCCACCTGGTTCTCAATATTGAAGGACTGCGGGACAGTTTTTCTTCTGGCTTTTGCGGGCTGGCGTAGGGGGGGAGGTTTTCGTGTCTGCCATAGCTAGCACTGCCTGCGGATGGTGTACCTTAAACACAGCCTAAAATTGATGATGAAGAAAAAAAGAAGTAAAAAGAAAAAAAAGTAAAAAAATTAAAATTAAAAAAAGAAGAAAAAAAGACAGTCTAGATAGGCTCTTCACACTTCGTTCTAAGGT
This sequence comes from Tuber brumale, assembly GCA_014065205.1. Taxonomy (NCBI): domain Eukaryota; kingdom Fungi; phylum Ascomycota; class Pezizomycetes; order Pezizales; family Tuberaceae; genus Tuber; species Tuber brumale. The sequence goes on along the minus strand of JACCEG010000009.1, from coordinate 48,565 downwards.
ATTTCCTTACTTATTACTTTATGCTATTACGAATATAAAACATTCACGCCCTTGACGAAATACCTACCTACGAGTTGAGGACTCTACTATAAGAGTCGAGTTGAAGAAAGAGTACGACAGGCGATATGGATCAGGAACACGAGAGTCCCTCCCACCTTATTGTAGACATCAGTCTAAAAACTATCGTCAAGAGAGAACAAGAGGAGTATCGTCTACCCGTTGCTAAGAACTGACCTCGGTAAGGGAATGTAACATGACAAAGTGTCACTTATAGCGATGCTCAGATGATACCACGGCGGAATATACCTGCAAGGACCAGTCTCTGGAGCTACCCGAAGTAGCATGCAAATTACAATAAAGGGTTTCACAACTAGGACGAATACCAAGTCCGACAACACAGGAAGAATAATCGACATACGCGGAGTCTAGGTCTGAAGAAGAAGAAAACAAAATGATGGTGACACTGGGACCAGTACGAGGAGAAGGAGTAGGCGGGGAGCTAGGCGCAGCTTCGGAACTCAGCAGGGAACAAATGGAACAATTACTCCAAATGATAGGACAACACCCACCCATAGTCAAACAACCAGTGACATACTCAGGAAACAGACACCAGCTCCAGAACTGAATGGCAGAATTAACGATTTGCTTTTGCGCTACAGGATGGCAAGAAGGATACGATGCGGAAAAGATCATTTACTTTTCAAGTCTCCTGCCAGGAGAGGCAAGCAAATGGCTTACGCCATATATGGAAGGTAATAAACCAACCAGATGGAGGAGCTGGGAACAGTTTAAGGAAGCAATCCAATAGTAATTTAGAGAAGTGGACCCAAGGGGTGCGGCTAGGATCCACATAATGAATATGGAGCCAGGATCCCGCTCGATGACAGAATACGGGAACTAGTTTAGACTCCACCAAACGGAAGCACTACGGGATGACACAACGGCATCGCAAGATGTATACGTGGGCATGTCGGAGAGACTACAGGAGGGATTTGAACATTTTGACTACGAGACCATTACCGTCGACGAACTGGCAGCATGGGCTATTAAGAAAGAAACTCGGTTGGCGATCCTGAAGAATCTAAAAAGAGAAAAGCACAGGAAGACCAAAGAGACTTCCACCCCAAGGAATATGGATGGAATATTGAGACATGCAGCACAGACCTATAAAGGAAGCTTCAAATCCACCATCGAGCGCAAGGTGGAAATGAACAAAGCTCCGACACAATGACCGCTCCACCTATCCAATGAAGAATACAAAAAACGAAGAGATCAGAATCTCTGCTTGAGGTGTGGGAGAAAAGGACTTTGAATCTGGGAATGCTGAAACAGGTCAGTCAATGGAGAAAAGCCATTGATGCCTGCCCAGGGCAATAACTGGATTAGACAACAGAAGAGAACCAACTGGAGGGAGATGACCACGGAGGAGGACCAATCGGAAAAAGAAGACGGTCCCCAGTAAGTGATGGTTTGGTGGACAAGAAGGGGAGGAAAACCACGGGAAGGACCGACGAAAGCGGAACGAAAAAGATCACTATGGCAAACTACTATACGGCACTACTGGAAGAAGAAGGAGATCATATCATGATCAACATGACATTATACGACACGAAAAAGAAAGGCACTACAATACATACGATGCTTGACTCAGGGGCAACAGAAGAATTCATGAACAAGGAAATCTGCGACAAATATGGCTACCCTCGGATCCCGACACGAAAGAAAAGACAGGTTTATCTAGCAGACAGAAATCCCAGCAATATGGGATCCATAACCCATACAGCTCAAGTACCAATAGCCATAGGCAGCCCTAGGGAAGAGGCAACCTTCCAGGTAGCAAACCTGAAGAACTACGAGCTTGTCCTTGGGATGGCATGGTTACGACAACACAACCTCAAGATCGATTAGGAGAACAACAAGATTACATTCGCTAGCGAATGATACACGACAGGATGTCACAACAGTTCGCCAATAGTGTATACAACACCAGACAGAGAGGTACAAGAGGAGAACCTGAAAGCACGGTTCGACCAACTCAGAGAAGGTCCGGATTGAAGGATCAGATTCATGAAGTTGCCTGAGAAGGCGCTGGGACCAACTAAGGGTTCCAGACAAGTGGCAGGGCATGAGCTATATGCCGAACAAGACAAGACGATCCAAGCAAGGGGTCAAGAAATAATATCAACTGGAATAGCGATAAGATTACCCACTGGCAGCTGTGGACGGATAGTACCACGCAGTGGACTGGCAGTCAACAAACAACTGATTACCAAGGCAGGGGATATCGATGCAGACTATACCGGAAAAATCAGGGTGGTCCTAGCCAACCTCAAGGATATCGACAAAGAGATTCGACAAGGAGACCGGATCATGCAGTTGATCATTGAGAAGATCAACACAGAGGAGGTGCACGAAGTACAAGAACTTCAAGACACCAAAAGAGGAACGAGGGGCTTTGGTAGCACAGATAGCTCAAAGACCAAGAAAGCAGAGTTGGCACAGATTCGAGAAATAACGGCCCACGCGTCTGCCAGATATTACAAGAGAGAAGACCTCATGGGGATCCTCAAATAGAATCCAAGCAAAGAGAAACCAGAATTGGCACGGATTAACACCAGCACCGAACTGGCAATAAAATAAAAGCTACAATGACAAGAGAAGAAGTGGTACGGTATAATACTACACGAATACCACCAAATTACAAACCTATGCCAGGAAAAGCAGGCTGACCGACTACCACCAAGAGGACCAGGAGTGGACCACAAAATACATATCGAAAAAGATGTGAAAACGAAAACAAAGAACAAGATTCACTATCAATGCCTTTACCTCCTGGTGGAAAAGGAGTTAGAGGAATTAAGGGGATATATTTAGCAGAATATGAAGAGAGGATGGATAAGACACTTGTGCATATCAGCAGGATCGCCAATCCTGTTTGTCAAAAAGAAAGAAGGAAAAAGTCACACTATATGTAGATTGCTGAGCCTTGAACTCAGTAACAAAGAAGGACCGATACCTGTTACCATGAATCGGTGAAGCATTGGATTGACTCAGGGCGGCAAAATACTTCCCGAAACTGGACATCAAGGACGCCTATCACAACATACGGATAACGAAAGGAGCCGAATGGAAAACGACCTTGGCGACAAGATACAGAATGTAAGAATACTTGGTCATGCCATTTGGCCTAACCAACATACCAGCATCATTCCAATGATGAATCAACCAGGTACTCAGCAAATTGCAGGATATATGTTGCATCATCTACCAGGATGATGTACTAATATATTCAGAAAACATGTAACAACATAGGAAAGACGTCAGCAGAATCATGAATGAAATTCAGAAGTCAGGAATGAAGATCAAACCATCCAAATGTGAATTCCACAAGACAGAAACAGAATACCAGGGATTCATCATCAATGGAAATGGAGTTCAACTGGACCTAGTCAAAACAGCAGCCATATGGGACTGGGCAAAACCGAGCAACAAAACAGATAGCCTATGCATGCTCCGCACCCTCTATTCACCTCCAGCTTGAAAGATTACCGCTTTCGGTCATCCCTAAACTCCAGGTTTTTGGGTGGCAACCAGTTCCACACACCAGTTTTTACCTCCCGCTTAGGCTTCACTCTATAAGCGACCCTACCCCTCACTTGACTCACAGCTTTTACTATGGCTCACAACACTGGCAGGGCCTCGCGCCCAGAGTCCCGCACCTCAGACTGTTCCCACCCCTATGCTGGGAGGTCCGCTCAAGTCCCCACTGCACCCCAGGTGGCACTGGCTGCCCCAATACACTCTTTCCCCACCCCAGAATATCTCAAGGTCCTCCTCTGTAGGCCCCCTTGATCCGAACCTTCCGCTCCTCCGCGAAGTGTACAACCACACCACCTCTAATCTCACCACCAACAGAGACGTCTTCCCACGACTCTGGAACGCTGATCTCCGAAGCCTTTTTGGCTAGAGAAGCGTCGATCCTCCCCATGCTCATGGCTGCACTTGAAGCAATTGCAGCCCTCCACTCAAGAATCGGCTTCCTCAAAAATAAACTTGAAGCCCCCGCCCCCCCACCACAACAAGCCCAGTCCAATGCAGGGCCTTCCCTCACCTCTATCCAAGCCACCGTGGCTGACCTCTCCTCACGGGTGGCGGCTTCCCTCTCTGCAAAGCCAACTGTGGCCCCACAACAGCCTCAAATGGGGAAACACACCAAACAACCGCGGAAAGGTTTCACAGCCCCAGCAGTCCAAGCAGCCAGTCCTACAGAGGACTTCGACTCTGACATTGCTCGCTATGACACTGCCACTGAGAAGTGGTATGGTGATCCTAAAGCCTATGCCGTCAAGTACCCGTGCTCCTGGGAAGCCCAGGCCTTCCGTGATGGAAAGTACAGTACCTACTCCTTCACCCCTGGCCACCTGGAACCATCACTCAACAAGGCCCTCAGCAGGACAAAGGCCAAACCATCAACCTATGCCCAGGCTGCCGCCCTGCCAGAGCATGCAGGGGGAAGGAAGTCTAAGAAGACGAAGGGAGAAAGTCAGGCTTCCGCCTCGGCTGCCCAAGTCGCAGCGTCAAGGGATGCGGGCCGCTCAGCTAGAGGGCCACCCCCCCTACCAGCGGCCGATAGAAGATTCTTTTCGCCTAGAGAGACCCCCCTACCCCACGCCGATGCCCTCAGGATAGCTTCAACAGCCCCTGATATCGCCGCGCAAGTCCCGAGAGAGGCAAACTGCCCACACCCACTATGCTTCAGCGCCTCGGTAAATGCCAGAGCTGCCCTCACACTCACAGCCTGCTCATTGTAAACCCCTGCAACCTCCTACTCCCCCTACTATGAAGCCCTTGCAGCAAGGTTTAACAAGGCATTCCCAGTCGGGGACAACCCTTTCACGCCCTTTAGGCCAGCTCCAAACGAAGTCCAATTGGCTATTCACGGGCTACCAATTCCTTTCCTCCCACATGACCAGGAAGAGCTACGCTCTGAACTAGGGAATTCTATCCTAAACACGATAGGGGTGACAATCTTCTCTGCAAGATACCTCCAACAAAACCCTAAAATAAGGGCAACCAAGAACTCCACCTCCATTGTGGTAACAGTCCCGCCTACTGACGTTGGGAAGATAGGAAAGACCATCTACCTCTACTCCAAGCCCCGTAAAGTGGATGTGTACCACTCTAAAAGCCGCTACATGCAATGCCGAAAGTGCTGGAAGTTTGGACACCCCTCACCTATGTGCAAAGAAAACGCCTCAGTCTGCCCACTCTGCTCTAGATCTCACCCCCGGTCGGCCCATCGGTGCACACACCTGACGTGCCCAAAGGATGGCCCCCTTAAAGCAGTAGCTGCCTGCGGCCTCACCTCCCCCCTCAAATGCCCCAACTGCTCCGGGGACCACTCAGCAACCAACAATGACTGCCCCTCCCGACCCAAGCCGCCAGCCAGGGACGACCTTTCCCCACAACCCGAGGGTGAAGACATGGATACGGACGGTGACGATTCCAGACCTGCCAACCCCAAGGGGAAGGGCAAACAGACTGCCACCAGTGTGGAAGAAACCCCTCGGCAATCACCGTCCCGAGCCTTCCCAATGGACCTTTTCAAGGCACCAATACCCAAACGAGTCGGCCCCCCCCCATGGGCTGACGCGTTCTCTTCTGAAGACCCCATCACAGGTGCTTAGAGGTGGAGGACTCTTCCTGCACCTCGCCCATAGGGCCACCTCCCCCATCCTCTCTTTAGCAACTTTTCTTTGTTTAACACAACTGTTTGGGAAGCTAGGATGTGTTTCTTTCATTGTTTAATAGCTTTTGTTCATTAAAAGCTCCCCCACAGATAGTTTTACTGCAAGACCCCCCCGTTTACAAAAATAGGCTTCCTACGTTTGCTTCCTTTAAATCATTTGCTCCGCCATTTAAGCAAGGTACCCCTCCCAAGGTGGCCACCTATGTTTATGTGGATTTTTTAAATGTGTTTTCAGTGCTTCCTTGTTTTTTTGATAGGCCTGATTTTATGGCTATTGATGTTTACTCCCCCCTGTGGCTTTATGACTCTAACTACTCACGATTCTGAGCCTACAACCTATACTCCACAGTCGGCACTTTCTCTGGAAACAGAACGGTCGACCCAGTTACTTGCTTCCCCCAAAACTCTTTCCCCTGACTGGTGGCTGGGGACTTCAACATCCATCACCCACAGGGAGAGCCCCTAAGGATGATTTCTTCAAATGAGTTTTCCAACTCCAATCCTTACTTCGAGCAGGCACTAGACTCCAGCTTCCATCTCTCCAATACCCCTGGAGCCTACACTAGGTTCCCATTCGACCAGAACACAAGACCAGGGGTTATAGACCTGGCCTTCACCATTGCCCCCCTCACACGATTCCTACACTCCAGGTCAACCCGCCTCTAGGCAACAGGCTCAGACCACCTCCCAATCGCCATCGTGCTTACTGCACCCCTCCCGGGAATGTCTCCCCCAACACCCTACTGGGACAAAACGGACTGGGAAGTCATTACAGACAAGATGAAAGACTTGAAGTGCTCACCCCCGCGCCCCCACTCCACAGATCTCGACCTAGACAGCTGGTTAGAGCGACACATGAACAACCTCACCACTCTCCTCAAATTGCGCACCCCAACCAAGAAGATCTCGATACACTCACAACCCTGGTGGAGTATGGAGATCACCAACCTAAGACAAGTCCACCACCGCGTCTCGCACATATACCGTAAGGACCCCACATCAACATCTCTTGACGAACTTAAAACCCACCGTAACCGGTACTTCCAGGCGATTAAGAAAGCCAAAGCCAATTACTGGAATGACTTCCTAGCCGGAGTTAAGCTGCAGACAGTCTGGAAAGCCAAAAAAGCCGCTATGGCAAGAGAGGAAGACTAATTTCCTGACTTGCCCGATACAAACTCTCCATCACAGATTAACGAGGCCCTGCTAGCCCACCTTTTCCTGCCTAAACCCCCCTCGCTGTCGGTTGCCTACCCTCGCTTCGACCCTGAACACCCTCCACTCGCGCCTGCGGAGATCTCCTCCGCCCTTACGAGATCTTCCAATACATCAGCCCCTGGCCCGGACCAGGTCCCGTATGGGGTCTGGAAGAAAGTCCATCCAATAAACCCTTCCCTCTTCACATCTCTACTTGCCCCACTTCTTGCCTATGGACATCTCCCGAAGAGCCTCAAGATGGCTAACGGGATCGTCCTCCCAAAACTGGGAAAACTGGACTACTCTACCCCTGCTTCGTTTAGGATCATCGTCCTGCTCGCGACCTTTTCAAAGATACTAGAAAGGGTAGTGGCTACCTGACTCTGCCTTATAGCCCGCGAGGTAGGGCTCCTCAACCCAAATCAATGTGGCTCCCTAGCAGGCCTTTTGACCTTCGATGCCGTGGCTGCCCTAGTTCAGGAAGTCAGGGCGCGACAAATCCCTTCCTCTATGGCCTCCTCTCTGTTTTTGGACATAAAGGGGGGCTTTGACAATGTTTCCTCCAACCTCTTCACTGCTCAACTAAGGGCCAAAGGTACCCCAAGTACCGGGTTGCCTGAGTCCGATCATTTCTCACTGACCGCTCCTGCCGGTTGCTGTTTCAACGAGCACCTGGGGTGTTTGCCCCTGTGCAAGTTGGCGCGCCCCAAGGCCCTCCTGTCTCTCCTTTGTTATTTGTGATTTATGTTTCTGAATTGCTTGTTTCTATACGTCGAGGGGTGGTTTTTTCCTATATTGATGGTTTCTCAATTACGGTTTCTACTGCTTCCTGTAGGGGGAATATCAGGTATTTTCAGTATGTTTTTTCTTTGCTTCAGAGCAGGGCAGCGATGATCGGAGTTTCCTTTTCTATCCCCAAAACAGAACTCATCCACTGGAGGACGCCCAAGGACAGGTCCCTGGTCTCTAACCAACCTATAGCCCTCAATGGCTCCATCTTTTCACCGTCTTCCTGCCTCAGATGGCTGGGATACTGGTTCACCCCAACCCTGGAAACAACAACTGACTTCACCAAAAGACTCATGCTAGCCTCAGGCGCCTTCGCACCCATTAGAAGGCTTGCTCATCCCGGGATTGGAATCCCCCCTCACATGTGCCGCAGGTTGGCTATGGGCCTCATCCTGCCAATCCTAACTTATGGGGCCGACCTCCATGCACCAACGCTTGCCACCATGGACAAGATGTCAGTCCTGTGGAACAGAGTAATGCGTTGGGTAACGAACTGCTTCACTTCGACCCCGATTACTATCCTGGCTATTGAGGTATGCCTCCCACCCCTCAGCCTTCTGATCCCTCACAGGAGAAGGATGGCGGCACTAAGATTGGCCTGCTCCTCCCCTGCCTATAACCCAGTGTCAGCCAGACTCCGCACGGATTTCCCCTCCTACACCTCCCACCCAGACAGGACCAAGCATCGAACACTCCTCGGGACAGGAAACAGAACTACATCGCCCTGGGCAGGAGCCAATATAAGGCCGAACAACCCATGAGATGACACTTGTCTATCGACTCTCTAGCGCACTTGCTCCTGCCTATTATACCCAGGGACGAATCCTTCCTACCAGCCTACCCGACCTTGGAGCCAGGATTGTCTCTAATGCTCCTAACGAACTCAAGCTACAAGTCCCTCAAGGCCTCCCTGAGGGGGAAACTCCTAGCTCATTGGATACACTTAGCCCCACCCCCGCGTCACTACCAATACACACCAACCCTTAAGCCTCATGCTTTCATGGGACTAGATCGCTTCATGGCTGGGCAGATACTTCAAGGATGGGCTGGGAAGAGCTACCTTGCCGCACACCACTCCTGGCATGACCAAGGGTCCTCCCCACTATGCACCTTTTGTGAGGAGGATGACGAAACATTCACCCACGCAATCTTGCACTGCGCGGCTAAAGCCGACAAGAGGACACTCTACCTCTGTGGAGTCTCCGACATCGGCCAAGGCGCACCTGTTTGGTCCTCACTTCCTGCCATACTTGGCCTCGCCAACTACATCCGAACCACAGGTACCGGGTTCTATCCTCCTATGCCGCCAATTAGGCCGCTCTCGCCTGCATGGGAGGGATCTCCCTCCGCTGCTGCTCTGCCCTAATTTATATACTTGGTTGTTAAAAAAAAAGTTTTGCGGTTTGCGTACGGAGATTTTATTGTTTCTTTACTGACTTGAGTGGTCACTGTAGGAGGTGCTTGTGACGGATTTGTCATTTTGGAGATTTGTGCCACTGTTTTCTCTTGTTTGTTTGTTTGGAATTAAGGTTTTCTTTTTGCCATAGCTTACACTTTTTTTTTTTTTTTTTTTTTTTTTAAAT
>JACCEG010000009.1:7152-33283 GCA_014065205.1 Tuber brumale | reverse complement strand
AAAAAAAAAAAAAAAGAAAAAAAAGAAAAAAAAAGAAAGAGGCCCCGTAGATAGGCCCCAACCCGGCCTTCGCTCGTGACTGCACATCGAGACCTGCCCCCCCTGCTCTCCACAGGGAGCCCCCTCTCTCGCAGGATCAGGAAAGCATGGACCCGAAGAACGACTCCGGCGCGGGTCCTTCAACTGGTACACGACCCCTCCTGCCTCCCATCGATTTTGAGACACCCCTCTCTAGGCGTGGTGCTGCCCCCCCAGCACGTCTCCCCGCAAATGTTTTGAAACCCCAAGGAGGTGCCCTGCCGAACCCCGCATGGCAGGCAACTCCCACTCCTATCCCACTGCCTGAGACGCCGGAAGGCGTGTAATGGCTGGTTGCACCTCCCCTGTGAGTTCTGTGCTGGCGACGGGCTCCGATAACTCCATCTCTATCCTACAACACAACTGCTTGGGAAGCTGGGATCTGTTTCTCTCCTTGTTCAATTCATTTTCTTTGTTGGATAACCCCCCTGCCCTTGTTGCCCTCCAAGACCCCCCTTTGCGTAGGAACAGACTCCCGTCGTTCAAAGGCTTCAAATCCCTTTTACCCCCTTGCCCCACTGGTGGCAAGCCCAGAGTGGCCTGCTATCTGCATCTGCCCACCACTCAGCAGTTTTCTGTCCTCCTGGTCTTTACCAATGCTGGGGACTGGATGGCTGTTGACTTTTATTCTTCTGTGGGCTTGTTTGACTCCTTCGTTAGCAAGTTCCGAGTTGCGAACCTCTATAGCACGCGGGATAGTTCCCCCTTTCGCCGAACCATCACTCCAGTGGTTGCCTTCCCCCACACCTCTACACTGACACTGGTTGTCGGAGATTTCAACATTCACCACCCCTCGGCGGACGCAGACCGCCTTTTCTCAACCTCAGACCTAGGCGCCTCAGCTCCTCACTTCGAAAGGGGTGCGGAGGAGGGTTTCTGCCTCCTTAATACACCTGGTACACTCACTTACTTTCCCTTCGATTCGAACCTCCGCCCCTCAGTGATAGACCTGGCTTTCGCCAACGCCCCCCTCGCGCCCAATTTTCGATCCTGGGGCACGCCGCTCCCTCCAACGGGTTCCGACCATATCCCAGTCCTAATCACACTTTCAGAGCCCTTGGCCCGCCCCCCACCCGCCTCCCCTTCGTGGACAACGACCGACTGGCCTCCCCTCGCGCAAGGACTAAACAAGACGGAGTTCTGCCCCCCTCCCCCCCTTTCCACGCCACGGGCTCTGTCAGTATGGTTTGACACGGCCTTGGATAGGATAAGGACCCAACTAAGTGGTCACACCTGCGACAAGAGACCCTCCCATAGGTTGAAACCCTGGTGGACTCCCAACCTAACGACGCAGAGATCTGCATTCCACTCCACCGTCCGAGCAGCCCGCAAGGACCCCCTCCCCTCATCTAAAGTCCTCTGGAGGGAGGCACGCCTCCTGTACTTCAAGGCCATCAAGAAGGCCAAAAATGAATACTGGAAGAACTTCCTGTAAACACTGAACCCCCAATCCCTCTGGACAGCGAAACGGTTCGCGTTTGGCAAGCCACCCGATAGGTTCCCCCAAATCCCAGGGGCAGAAAGCCCCAATCAAATCAACAAAGCCCTCCTGGAACACTTTTTCACCGAGACGAGGTCCTCTCCCCCCCCCGTATCCTCCGCCAATTTAAAGACGTCCCACAGTTGTCGGCGGAAGAAATATCTGCGGCTCTCTGAATGTCCTCTTCGTCCTCCCACCCCGGACCGGACCGGATACCCTACTCTGTCTGGAAGAGGGTCAACTTGATTAACCCGAGCATCCTCACATCCCTCCTAAGTACCCTGGTTGGATATGGGCACCACCCTTCCTCCCTGAAGAAGAAGGCCAACGGCATAGTGCTAGACAAGCCTGGCAAACCCTCCTAAGACACCCCTACATCTCTCCGCATCATCGTCCTCCTGGAGACTGTTTCCAAGATCCTAGAGAGGGGGATGGCAAACCGGCTCTCTGCCCTTGCTCGTTTCCTGGGCCGCCTCTCCCCCAACCAGACTGGCTCCCTACCTGGTCTGAGTACCTGCGACGCGGCGGCTACCCTCTCTCACGAGGTCTAGCTGTTGATGCGCCCCAAGCTCAAGGTCTCAACCCTTTTCCTGGACATCCAAGGTGGCTCCGATAATGTCTCAGCCCCGATACTCTACAACAGGCTCGCCACCAAGGCGGTCAATCCTTACATAGTCTCGCGGATAAGGTCTTTCATCCACGGCCGCACCTGCCACCTGGTTTTCCAGGGCGCACCGCAAGTCTTCTCACCTGTCTCGGTTGGCACCCCTCAAGCCTACCCAATCTCCTCCCTGCTTTTTGTTATCTACGTCTCTACCCTCCACTTCTCGGTCCCCAGGGGCCTCATCCTTTCCTACGTGGACGACTTCGCGGTCACGGTGGCCTCAGGCTCTTAACAGAGGAACATCCAGAAACTGCAAGGTATCACCAGAGTCCCGCAGCGTAAGGCTAAGAGGCTGGGCGTGTCCTTCTCGATCACGAAAACGGAACTCATGCACTGGCAGACCCCCTCTCAAAAAGTCCCCCCTCACCTGATCCCGGTCCTGCTGGACGACCTAGTCTTCCGCCCCTCGAAGCTAATCAGGTGGCTCGGTTACTGGTTCGAGCCTTCCTCCACTTCAGGCACAAGAGGTACCACATCCCACTTCGTCAGAAGGCTTGGCCTGGCCCAGGGCGNCGGGAAGTGGGGTTTCTTTTGTTTTGACAGGCGCGGGTGGCTCTTTTCTACAGTCTTTACCGTTGTGTATACTACAAGTTGCGGGGCGTGGGAGTTTTTTCGACTGCGCGGGGCTTGGGTGGGGGGTGTCATGTTCCGGGGGTTTCGGTCCTGTCTGCCAGTGCGCTTCCTGTTTTTCCACGTTGACGGTTTTTCTTCTGGCTGTTTCGGGCTGGCGTAGGGGTGGAGGTTTCTTGCGTCGACCATAGCTAGCGCTGCATGTTGACGGTGTACCTTAAACACAGAATAAAATTGAAGGCTTGGGCTGGCCCAGGGCGCCTTCTCCACCATCAAAAGACTGTCTAGGCTGGGCAAAGGCCTCCCTCCCTACTTCTGCCACCGACTGGCATCATCATTGATCTCCCCGATCCTCCTCTACGGCGCGGACCTCTTCTCACCAAGCCTTACCCTCCTCGACCGCATGTCGGACTTCTGGAGAGCTGTCCAGAGGTGGGTCACAAACAGTTTCTCCTCGACACCTGTCGGCATCCTAGCGTGTGAATCAGCACTGCCCCCCATGCCTCTTCTGTTACGCCACCGCCAGAGACTTGCGGCCATAAGGCTGGTCTGCCTCCCGCCAGAGGCCAACCCAGCAACTGCTAGGCTCCCCCCCACGTTCCCAGCTTCGTCCCCCTTCAGGGCCCTCGATGACCACCGCCACCACACGTGGGGCCAGACGTCGGTCTATGCTCCCCTCTCGTGGAAAACAGCTGTCCCCTCCCCACCTATCAGGAAACACCTCCCGATCGATGCTTTTGCCCACCGAATCCTCCCCTTCATCCCCATCTCTGGCCCTCTGCCAGTGGCCTCCCCCGACCTCCTCCCGCCCGCCTGTCTCCCTTTCGGATTGGACACCCCCTCCTACAAGTCGGTCAAGCTCAGGATAAGATCGGCGCTAGTCCAAGACTGGAACGACCAGTTCCCACCGGCCCCTACCTACTCCTACCCCGTGTCCCTTTCGCCCCACCCATTCATGGGGCTGGGAAGGTTCATGGCAGGAAGGATCCACCAAATGCGCTCTGGTAAGAGCTACGTAGCTGCCCACCCATCGTGGTTCACTGAAGACCCCTCTCCTCTCTGCCCGTTGTGCGAGGAGGACGAAGAGGATTTCGCCCACGCAATCCTATCCTGCGCGTCCCGCAAAGGACCTCGTGAGCGCCACCTCCAAGGCCTCACTTCGTTAGACAAGGACAGCCCCCTCTGGTTGAACCCCTCCGCTCTCAATTCCCTCGCTAGATACATTAACGTCACGGCGACGGGTTTCCCACCTGGGATGCACCCGGCAGAAAGGGACCCCCAGCACGATCCGGACGCAGACGCGTCTGCTCTTCCGATCCACGGCTTCGCTCCCTGAAAAGGGGTGCAACCTTCGCCTGTTATGTTTTTCTTGCCTTGCTTGGAGAAAGTTTTTTGTTATGATGATGCGTTTTATCGTTTTGTTTCCTTAGGGATTTGGTGTCGGCTATCGGACACACTTAGGAGGATTTTATAGTTTGGTACGAAAATTTCCTTTGTTATTTGCGAGTTTTTGAGATTAAGGTTTTGTTTATGCCATAGATAGCGCTTCATACAAGTTCTTGTACCATAAATCAATGAATACATGATGATAAAAAAAAAAAAAAAGAAAAAAAAGAAGGCCAAGTAGATAGGCTATCCTCCATCTCCTCTCTTTTCCTTGCGCTTGAAATCAACCCTCAACGCCTGGAGTTCACAAACCATCTACTCCCCCTCTTCTCCCATGCTGGCTTCGGCCTAGGAGAGACAGCCATTTCCCTCCTCCCCCCACTGCCTTCTTCTGCTATCACAGGATGTCAGGGGTTCTCTTCCTCTGGATGCCGATACGCCTTTTGCGCTGCCTGTTCTCACCCCTTTTCTTGCTTAGCGAGGCCCCTCCATGCGGGCGGCGACCGCTTGCTTCCCCTGCTACAGACAGCTGGGAACCCGGTTTGCAGTACGCAGGGACTCTTCAACAAGCCCACGGGTCTATCTCGCCTTTTCCCACGGTTGGCTTAAGCGGTGGGATCCCATCCCCTAAGTACTGCTATTTCTTGGAGAACCAGGGACTACATGAGACACACTGCAAAATGCTTGCCTTCTGCCACTGGGGACCGCCTAGTAAGACATGAACACGATCACTGAGAGTTGACGCGGTCATGTGCGGTTCCCACCCTGTTCCGGTGGTTGGATAGGCTTGCACCCTACTGCTACTCTCACATTCGGCTTGTACCCTACTGCCTCAACCCATTTTGCCATCCTCCACATGTGGCCCATTTTCTCAGTTGTGACACATTCCTGGATAACTTCTATTATTTCTGCTCCCAGCGCGTATACCTGGCATGGTTGTTGTGGGATCTACGGAGCTGTTTTTCTTTTGTTCTACTTTCGAGATGTTCCCGTGGTCACTTTCCTATGTTTTCCTGCTTGTCCTTGGTTAGGCTTCCCCTATTCTCTGAGTTCGCTTGCATGGTAGGAATGGGTTTTTCTTTGGGGCGAGATGTGCAGTTATGCCCAAAACAGAGGGTCCTGGGGATATGGTCGGGCCGGGAGGAAGGAGGAATGGGGATTTTTTATGCCATAGCTAGCGCTGCATGCAAGTTCTCAGACCCTAAATAACACCGTATACATAATGATAAAAAGAGAAAAAAAAGGAAAAACGGCTGCATAGATTGGCTCTTCACGCTTCATTCTAAGTTATTTCCTGACTTATTACTTGATGCTTTTACGAATATAAAAGCTTTACGCTCTTTACCAATACCTATCTATAAGACGAGACCTCTTCTATGCCAGTAGAGTGGAAGAAAGAGTACAATAGGCGATAAGGACAAGAGACACGAGAGTCTCTCCCACCTGATCGTAGATATAAATCTAAGAGCTATCATCGCCAGAGAGCACAAGAGAGGTATTGTCTACCCGTTGCTGAGAACTAATACCGGTTAGGAATGGTAGCATACCGTTACCTCATCCTCCCCATCAATTGTCTCACAAACCTTGTAGAGCTCACGTTTCTCGTAACGTAGGGTGGGAGGTTCCACTACCGGAACCTTGTTTAGGTATGCGAGACGTCCTCCATGGAGGAGCTCATTTTAGGGATGCTTAGGGTATTCAGGATCCTAACCTTTCGCAATGGGAGAGCCACATCGTAATGCCTTTTTGACGCGTTCCTTGATGGCTCGCATGTCAAGGCAGGAGCACGGTGAATGGGTATGTCTATCACTGTGGTCATTGTTGGTGTTAGATAGAATTTCAATATCCAGTAAGCTACCGCAGAGGGAGCCGGCGTAGATCTTAGTCTTAGGTTTCCATTTCCCCTAGTCAGAGTAGCAGGATATGTTGCAGCATGCACAATGTGTTGATGCATGTTCAAGTTCCTCCTTACTCCTACCACTAGTATAACTTCGATACTATCTGCAATCATTTAGGGGTTCATTATTTCTGTAATCGTCAGTGTCTAGCTGTCCTTGCTCGCGGCTGCAGTGTCTTCCGCATTCTGAATCACCACCAATGCACTCAACTGTGAGGGCTTCGAATCAAGATATTTCATGTTTGACAGTAGGTCCTTTGCAAGAATGAAAGGATGAAATAGGTAAGGAATTAGGTGAATTCTCTTCTTGTGTGGGATCATTTGCAGTATGTAAGTAGTCATCTCTATTATCATAATTTTGGGATAATGCATCAGCTCAATAGTTCCATTTTCCTGGTCTATATACTAGTTCGATGTCGTATTTCCCAATGAATCCTCTCTATCACAGTTGTTTTTTGGTGGGTGTTCCGCTTGTTTTGAGATAGGTCATAGGTAGCTGATCTGTAATGATAGTAAATTTGCTTGCGGCAAGTATGTGTTGGAATGCCATCAGTGCATGCACTATCACTAGTGCTTCCTTGTCAGTTGTGCTATAATTCGTTTAGGCATTAGAGAATTTCCTGCTATGAAGTGAAGCTGGTTTGGCATTCTCGGAGGTTTCTCCTTGTCCTACCCATGCTCCGACTCCGGTGTTGGATGCATCAGTTATTAGCCATATGGGAAGTCACGAATCATATTGTAGTGGTTTCATAACCTCGTGTTTTCTAACTCTTTGCTTAATATTTTCCATAGCTTGGTCTTCAGTGGCGGTCCATTCAAATTCTACTGTTCCAGTGAGTTCCTTTAAGGGTGATGTAATAGTTGCAATATGTGGCAAAAACAGGATGATATAGTTAACCGTTCCTTACAATTCCTGTAACTGTTTCTTGGTCTGTAGCGTTGTCCATTCTTCGATCTTCGCTATCTTTTCTGGTGCTGGTGAGAGTCCTTCGTCATTGATAACATGGCCTAGCACTTCTATACTGGTGTCAATGAATTCTGATTTATTCCTGCCTCCATAGAATCAGGCCTCCTTTAGCTGGTCGTAAATGAGGAATATCCATTTCAAATGTTCAGACTCTGTATCTGAAAAGCTCAGTATATTATCAATATATCCCTCCATGTAGTGTCCTAAATGGTCAGTGAATAAATATGACATTATGCGCATCAAGCTTCCTGGAGCATTCATATCTCCTTGTAGCATAACCTTGCTGACGAAACATCCAAATGGTGTTTTGAATACATTCTTGCTCACATCCTGTAGTTCCACTCTTGTTTGAAAATAGACATCACCAAGATCTATTTTGCTGCAGTATCTTGCCCTTGCTAGGGCATTCAGGATCATCATTTGGTTTGGAATGGTCTCCACATCTTTAATTGTAATCTCATTCCAGGCTGTGAGGTCCAACAATGTCCTCATTCATTTCTTGTCCTTTTTCTCTTCTGCTAACATGTACGCAGCTGATGAAACTTCTTGTTGTTCGATGATTCCGGCTTTCTCCTTTTCTCTTAGCCATTTGGTCATGTCTGTTGCCCATCGTTCCAGTATTGGGTAGGTAGCAAATGATCACTGCTTATTTCCTGGTTGTCGATCTATCTTATGATAGATTTTCATCACAGGTGGTAAATCTTCCCGTATTGCTTGCGGAAATACTGCCTGGTGGTGGTCGATGACATCTCCAGAACCTAATCCCTGCTGCTCAGATCATGCCACTAGTAGATGTTCAAACAATTCAAATATTCTGTTTGGGAAAGAGGATAGCTAATTTGCCACCGTCGGTATGACCTTGATATTGTTCCAGAAAGGGAACACCGATTATGGCACGATATTTTGCTGGTTGCTGACCAACATCCGGGTTCCTTGGACGCTCAGCTTTCCTCCTGATATGTTGACTGAACATTCTTCATGACCTTCAGATGATGATCCTTTCAAAGCTAGCTGTATCCTGATTGTTGTCTTCAATTCTTGACATGGAATTCTATGTCTAGTGACACTCGTGGTACTAATCAGGTTTGCTCCTATTGATCTGGTATCAAACTGGACTCTGGCTTCCTTGCTATTGATGTTCATCATTCCCTCAAGAGCATCATAAGGTTTGACGTCTGTTGGTCTAGTGGCCCTTGTAAGAATGTCTTCTTCTTCTTCCTCTACTTCCATCTCATTAATAAACACCTCTTTCACTAGTTGTTCCTGTTCCACTCTGTTGGAACTGACTTCTTTCTTAACCTTAGCCTTACCCTTACCTTTGCCCTTGTCATCTCTGCTGGGACAGTCTGTTGCTAGATGTCGTTTACCTCCACAGGTAAACCAAAGACCCTTTTCTTTTCGTTCTTGATATTTAGTGTGGGGCTTGTTCTTTGTTTTCTGCTTGTCCTTCTGTCCTTCTTATTTTGAAGTGAATTCTGAAGCCAGTTTCTTGAACATTTCCTTCCCTTAAGCTCCAGTCCTTTTTAGGATAGCATCTATGCTGTCTGTATTTCGTATAACTTCCTTAACCAAGTCAGTTTCAGTGTACTGTAATTCCGCTTCTTGTCATAGCTTTGGGTGCATGCTGTTAAACAACTCTTGGATGAAGGCATACTCGCTTATAGTGTTTGCAGGTAGGCATGATTGGAACATCCGCAAATCGGTTGCTATAGTTGATATTCTTTGTATTTTACCATTATACATGGGCGTGATTTCATAGAATTAGGGGTAGATATCATCTTTCTGTTTCGATGATTGGAATATCTCTCGTAGATATTCAACAAGATTTTATCTGGTCATGTCTCCTCGGAAATGCTCTGCTGCTCGGAAAGCTACTTCTTGCCCTCGTCTTGCAGCATAGAGGATCCAATAGTTTCCTCCTGCAGCCTCGCTAGTTGGTAGTCCATTTAGGCATAGATATAACTGCTCGGAGTTATTCCATCTAGCAAATGCTTCTGGTTTGAAGTCGTCTCCTTTACCTGTAAACTTACTAGGTGAAGGTAGCTTGATACTTAGTTTAGCTGTAACGACTGGGTTAGGTCATGGAGTCGGTGGTATTGGAATCAATAGTCCTGGGGCTTCTGGTCCTGCTGGACCTGCTTCTGAAGCTATATCACGTGATCCTTTGTTGCTATCGGAACTATCTGGATCATTGCTTGGTAGTGGTAGGGGTACCTGTATACCTGTAGGCTTTCTCGGGGATTTTAGGAACCCTCTTGCATTGGTAGTTGACGGTTCTGGTGGTTGTTGTGGTGAGTTTCCACTTGCTCTTTTTACCGGAGTCTTCATGAACTGTCCTTTTGAATCCGCGGTGCATTGTTTGGAACATTTCTCAGTGCCCTTGCCATTAATTGGTCTTGTAAGGCCTTCTATCTTGATAAGTTGCTGAAGTTAAAAAGGTGTGAGCGCCTCATAGGAGATGCAGTAATCGTGGAGTTAATGGGCTTTGTTCTGTACCAAGGTGGTAACCAGGGAATCAAAGTCTGCAGGGTTCAACCGAGGTTGTTGAATAGACATATTACTGTATCGCAACTACTGAAGTCTCTGAGAGGTTTGGTAGGTCTCAAACTATAGATTCTAGAAGCGAACTGAAGAGAGTAACTGTTCAACCAAGTATATTGAAAGCTTTATCTGTCGAAGTCTGCTTTTTCTAACATGAAGAATAGCAGTTCTTAAATTCACTGCTTAGGCTACTGGGTGCCTTATTCTTATAACATGTAAGACTCCAAAAGGGCAGCCTTGAAACCAAACATAAAATATATAGAGTATCAAAGCAATACTCGAAATCGTACACATAACATATAGAGTATAAAAATGGTACTTGAAACCAACCATGAAACATATAGAGTCTCAAACCAATAGTTGAAACCAAACATAAAATATATAGAGTGTGAAAACAATACTCGGAACCAAACATAAAACATATAGCACATCAAAAACAGTACTCCAAACCAAGGCTTAAACACATAGAGTATTAAACCAATACTCGAAACCAAATATAAAACATATCAAGTATCAAACCAATACTATCTGGCTAGAGGCACTGTTAGGCGGCCACCAAACTCAAGTATATAACTGAGGAACATACGCCCGAAATCTTGGATTGGAGAATCTGTCGAGGAAGGCTCGTCTCGTGAAAATAGTTAAGGTAAAGATTTAAAGTGGAAGACAATATTATATTGATAAGAAGTCTTCTCAGTTGCTTGATGATGTGTGTAAAGCGCGGGAGGTACTTCCATATTTATGTCCCGCTTCTGCGTGTTCGCGGACTACTTCTAACTACTATGCCTCTGAAGTACCACCCTGGTTTTAATACGCAAACGCCCAGAATCTTATAAGTGTGAAC
Source organism: Tuber brumale (assembly GCA_014065205.1). NCBI lineage: Eukaryota > Fungi > Ascomycota > Pezizomycetes > Pezizales > Tuberaceae > Tuber > Tuber brumale. The sequence goes on along the minus strand of JACCEG010000009.1, from coordinate 22,856 downwards.
TCCGCTTGACCCTGAAACCTATCACACCCTGTCACGGACCCGGAATAGTATTGCTCCGTTGTGATGACTGTGCTATTTGTGATGCCAAACAGGGGCCTATGACTTAGATGTCCGCTTAGACTATTATATTACTCTAGTCTAGTCGACTATCATTGCAGTAGTCTCTTCAGTCATGAAGTGATCAAGTTCATGCCGGGCCACCTGATACCAATCGCAAGTCCGAGGCTGACGTATAAGCGTCTTAAGGGTCTCCGACTTATCCAAGTCTTCCATTCTGAGCATGCTTCTCCTTGGTCCGCCGGCCTCGGTAGAGGGGCCCTATTACCAGGACCAACCAACCTACGGTTGATCTGAGATGGGTATGGGTGGATTCGGTATACCCCTAATAGCTTTCACCACCGGGATATCCTCACCCAGTATTTTGTTGAAAACGTCCCGCCACCTTCGGCTCATAATCTAGGAAGCCTAACCTTGTAGCCTACTATCACACTGTACCTCCCATGGATATCCTCCGTTCCACTTCCCCAATGTCGCCAAAGGTCCCCTCTCATATATCCTGCGATCGGCACGCGGTCGGACGGACGGCGGCGAAGTATAGGTTGTTATCAAGTGGACTTCATTGATGTGACATTGTAGTTATGGGACGCAACTCTCAAAATCTCGGTAATCACATGCGGGCCCCATAAGGGGGCTGGAGGCAGGTGTTGGCACTCCGCTAATTCGAGGATTTGTGCGCAGTTACCCTACTGCGGGTCGGTGCACCTATGTCTCGGATTTCCATATGCCTAACCTGAGCTCTCTCCTACTAGGCTTACCCTTCAATGCCTTTATTACCATTTATAATTTTCTTTTAAATACATTTTAAGACTCAGTGTGGTCAGGGTAAAAAACCTTCCGCATTTACTTGGCCACCGTAGGAAAACCTTTTCCTCACTATCTTACTTCTGTCCTTCCTGGCATGTCCTGATTTTCATTATGAAAGTTTTCCACAACTTCCTCCGTGTTTGCTAAACCGGTCCCAGGCTCCCACGTGTTCTCATATTCTGAACACCCTTGCCATTTAACGAAGTACCACAGTTGCCGCTTCTCTTGGGCGCGCTTGTGTACTCGTTTTCTATAAGAATGAATCTCGGTTCTTACTATTTTTTCAACCTCCCCTTGCAGATCACGGTCAATATCCTCGGGCTCTCTAGGAGGTTGCAGATGATTTCTATGAACTGACTCCCTATAGGATTCCAATAGACGAACATGGAATACGGGATGAATGTTCCATAGATCGGATATGTTGAGCTTGCAAGGCCGCCATCCGCGTTTCTCCATAATTTGGAAAGGACTGTATAGCTTTGGACTTAGTTTCTTTGATTTTCGTCAGGTTGCGAATGTTTTTTGCGTTTAACCTTACTTTGTCCCCAATCTTGAAATGCAGCTTTTGACCAGCTTTTCGGTCATAATATTTTGACATTCCTTCCCATGTATTTTCTGGCGAACATCTTGTGTGTTCATGTGTCACCTTAATCCAGTTCGGGTAGAGTGTCGCTCCTGGATTTTGAGCCTCGTGCTCCTTCATCTGTTCAGTCTGTGGATGGAAACCGTAGTTCGCATAGAATGGTGACATCCGATAGGTGTTGGTTGCGGAGTTGTTATAGGCATGTTCACCTAGCGGTAGTAGCTGATACCGGTCCTCCTGATCGTAGTTGACAAAGCTTCGCAGGTATCCTTCCCGCACTTTGTTGGTACGTTCGGTTTGTCCGTGAGTCTGAGGTTGATATGCCGTCGACATTCTTCCCTTGATTTCCAGCCCTTTGTAAAGAGATTCCCGGAATTCTACAGGCAACTTTGGGTTCATGTCCATGAAAATTTCGGTTGGTCGGCCGAGCAGCCCCCATACTTCTGTCATGAATGCATTTATGACATCCTTGGCCATAGCCGAGGTCTGAAGTCAGATGAAATGTGCCATCTTCGTGAATCAATCGACTACTACCATTATCTGAGGGCATCCTTGCGATTCTGGTAGTTGGATAATGAAGTCCACTGTCATGGACGCCCATGCTGCGTAGGGTATTTGCAGTGATTGCAATAATCCGTACTTAGCGGGTCTAGGCGATTTGTTATGTTGGCATTCATCGCAGGATCATATGTAGGCATTGACCCATGTCACAAGTCCTTTTAGGCAGAAGTCTCGCATGATCATTTCCCATGTGTTTTCTTGTCCGAAATGTCCTACAACCTTTGCATCGTGACACCCTTCTGCGATCTTGGTATATAGCGCCCGACTATCTAGTACAAATAGTCTTTGCCTATAATATAGTAGATCGTCAGTTAAGGTCCAGTCTTTGCGGAAATCTGTTCCTTCATCTCGTAACATGATGTGTTCTTCCCTCCATGGCGTCCCAGCTGCATCAGACTCGCTTGCTGCCTGTATCTCGCTTAGGAATTCAGGATTGAACTGCTTCATACCCTTTGGCTGGATAATGGCGTTTGACAGGAAGACTTTTTCGGGTACTGCTGAAATGTCATACCAATGTTCGTTGTCTTTAGCCGATCCCTGTAAGCAGCTGATGCTAGGTTCCTATTCCTTGATGATCAAGGATCCTCGCGCTATATCGGTGCTTCCAAATCCCGTGGCTCCTTGTTCCGTATCTTCCAAGTCGTCTAATGCTATTATGTCTGTGGTATTTACTTTTTCTGCCAGTAGTTGAGCTATACGAGCGCCCATTTTTATTGGGCAGTTGACATCCTTCTGGTTGAAAAGTAGGACTTTGAGTTCGCCCATGTAATCAGCATCGATAACTCCTGTGCCAGTAGAGATTCTGCTTGGGACCGCTAATCTACTTCTTGGGGCAACTCCTCCGCAAGTTCCTTTGGGTAGCCCCACAGCTATACCCGGCCTTATTAATCTTTGTCCATATTTCAGGAGAATGTCATCCTCTATGACGTACTAGTCATATGCTGCCGCCATTCTTGAGCCCTTCGTTGGCAAGTATGCCTTTTTGAACAATCTCTTGACCCTAATTACAGGCTCCTTTCCACCTCTTTGAGGTTCCTAATCGAAATCTTTATCTCCATCGCAGTCTTCTCCTTCATTGGCTACCCTCGCTACTGGCGACACAAAGAACCTTTCTTCATTCTAAGTTTTCTGTTCACAATGCGTAGCTCCCTCCTCTGGACTGTAATTCAGCCGTCTGCTTAAAGCGTCAGGCTTTCCGCCCTTTGTGCCAGGTCAGTATAGAATGCGAAAATTGTATTCCACTAACTTCTGAGCCCATCAAATTTGACCGCCACTGCAGACTTGTGAGGTGAGGAGCTATTGTAGGTTCTGATAGTCGGTAAAGATTGTGATCGGTTTTTCAGTTGCGATCAAGTAGTGTCTCCATTCCTTAAATGCTTCGCAGATCGCAAGAAGTTCTTTATCATGGATCTCCTAATTGCGTTCCGCCAAGTTTAATTTTCTGGAATGGAAAGCTACTGGGTGTAATCTTTTCTCAAAATAGTGAGAAAGGACTCAACCGAGCGCGAAATCGCTAACATCGGTTTCCACCACTGTTTCTGTTTCTGGGAAGAAGTGATGTAGTATGGGGACTGCTGTGAATCGTTGTTTTAGCTCCTCAAAAGCCATATCCTGCTCAACTCCCCATTTGTAATTCTGGTGATTTCTTAGTAGTGTCTCGCTTATAGGTTTGCAAATAGCCGAGAAGTTTTCGATTAATCGTCAGTAGAAGTTAGCGAATCCTATAAAGACTTTTACTTCTCTAACTGACTTAGGTCCTTTCCAAACCATTATGGATTCCACCTTGTGAGTACTCATAGACACTCCATAGACTGTTACCATATAGCCGAGGAATTCAACCTCCGTGGCATGGAAGGTCGACCTTTTTAGCGATACCGCTAACTGAAAATCCGACTGACTTTTTAAAACTATTTTGACAGCTTCGTTGTGTTCTTTTTCATCCTTTGGGTAGATGAGAATATCGTCAAGATAACACACGACTCTGACATTCAGGTATTATTTCAGTACATAGTTCAACATATCATGGAAAGTTGCCGGAGCGTTGACTAATCCAAAAGGCATCACCTTATATTCGTAATCTCTGTATCTTGTACGAAACGCCGTTATCCATTCATCTCCTTCTTTTATCCTAATCAAGTGGTAGCCATTATTAAGGTCTAGCTTGGTGAAGATCTTTGCATCGGCTACTCTATCTCTGAGTTCGGACATAAGTGGCAGGAGATGTTTGTTGAGGATAGTAATCTTATTTAAATTTCGGTAATCCACAACTAGGCGTAGTCTGCCATCTGGCTTAGGTACGAATAATATGGGTGCTCCCGTGGGGGATTGACTTTGCGTGATCTTTGCTAGTTTGATCATTGTCTCCAAGTATTCGCGTAAAGCTTTCAGCGGTTTCTCGAATAGTGGATATATCGGCCCCCAGGGGGGAGTGGATCCTGGAACCAACTTGATTGCGTGATCGAATGTTCATCTGGGGGCTAGTTCTTCTGCCGTTTGGGCTTCAAACACATGCTTGTAATGCCAGTAGTCTTTCGGTAATGATTCGAGTTCCAGAGTATTTTCTAAGGCTCCAATTCTTCCAATACGGTATGCATTAGGGTCCCAGGTGACGGATTCATCATATTCGAACATATCCGCTATTCCTTCATCTTCTTCCAAACAGTTTTCACAACCCTTTACGGAGAAGGTTCAATTTTCTGCATCTTCTATGTGAGACACTGGGTGTTCACGATGCCATCAACAAAAAGGAATTATCTTTTCATAGTAACCTGCCTTAGCCACTTCACACGACACTTGAGAGATGTGCCGGTTTTTTCCTATTTTCAATTTAATAGGGAGAGGGTAACACTTCCCTCCTGAGGCGGCTGACGATCCATCAAAGCCCAAGATATCAACTGCATTGTTTCGTTCCACGGTGGGAATGGGAAGGTCTTCAACTAGGTCCTTATTGATAAGGAATGCGTTGGATCACAAGTCTAACAAGACTTTAACTTTGTATCGCTTATCGTGTATGTGGAGGTAAGCGATCTCCTCTGGACAGTTGAATCGATTTAGTTTAGGAGCTTCTAACTCCAGGCGCTTGGCGCGGATCAAACTTTCTTGCTTCTTCGGTTTAGACATCGTTGGTGTTGGGTGTAGGTATCAAGATGTTTGTTACTACGCCCCCGTAGTTTCGACCATTGAGGTCTCCTCAAACAAACTAGTCCCTCTTTAGCTCTAATAATCTGGGTCTACATACTAAGCGGCGTTTCACCAATAAGCAATTGTGCGCGACCAGTTTTCAGGCTGGATGCCTTGTCCCGACACACCAGACCAAGGCTCATAGCAGATTTTCAGGCGGTTATTAGCCATTTTACTCCCCTGTTGTGGAGTTCGTATAATACAACTCAGACATGTGTGGTAGGGGGAATGGCCCACGTTGGTTATCCTCCTGTCGTATATTGTTATCAGGTAGATCTTGCATTACTATGTCCCAACTTCTTTGGCATAGTAACTTGCTTGCATACGGGTAGCAGGCAACCACCAGGTGACTCGGGGAACTTCGTACTATTGGCTCCCGGGCCATGTGGGCATGTTAACAATTTTCTCTTTCGATCAAGATTGTCCATATATTGATTCTGGTTTTCGAGCTCATAAGTCCCTCGTGTGGTCCCTTCACTTAGAGCCTACTTGCATTAATCCTGAAACAAGAGACATGCTTTGCGCCACTTTGATCACTTTAATTTTCGACTGCAGTAGTTTCACACGGAATACCCGATCCCCGTCATGGTCGGTACCCAATGCACCCTAGCGAAAGGGGGTTCCCATTTCGATTTCAGCTCCATTCTGGACACTGAATACCCAAATGCCACCGCCAGTGGTGCCAATGAACTAACCAAGGTCAGTTCTTTGTCGTCTTCCAGTTCCCAGATTTTATTAACTCGCGCTGGGTGCTGAACTGTTGCGACTTCGCGAGCTAATTTAGGCTTCATGATAGCTGATCTTGCGCGTCGTATTCCCATTTTTAGTTGCCTTAAACTGACCATTGCCGCCAATATATGGGCATCTCCACAACCTGTTTGGTAGGTGTGATTTTTCTTTCCACAACTTGTACAATCTCTCTCTCGCCTCCTCCTGTCTATCACACTCTGTGGGATACCGGTATGGGCCCAGTCAAAGTTTGTGTGGGTGGTCTTTGGTACACCTCCCAACCTTTCCCTAGGCTTCTCCAGTTCGTCATCTTTTTTCCATTTTTGTGTTGGGGCTCCACCTCCCTTGACATAAGGTTTGGTTTCTCTTTGTCGCTTCTTGTCAGAGTCCCGTCGGTCTTCTATTTTGACCTCTAGGACTACCTGGGGCTTTGACGGTTTGTCACGCCCGATTTTCTCTCCGGCCAGCAGTCCTTCTTCCCACCGACCACACAGCCTTAGCGCCTCCTCCCATTCTTGATCCATTGTATATTGCAGACCTGACAATATGCGGACAATTTGTTTTGGAAGTTTATCTTCGACTGCCAGCCTCCAGGACTCTCCCGGGATGCGTGCATGAATTTTATGGTTATGCATGATCGCTAGGTAATGTTCAATGCTACCCTCGTAGTCGCCTAGTTTTATAGCACAAAGTGCTAGTCTTTCGGCTTCCACTGGAGCGAATCGTTTGATCATTTTGTGTTCAAAACAAGTCCATGTTCCGAGTTCTGGTTGCTGGGTTTCCCCTTGAACTTCGTGCATAGCCTTTCTATACCAGATGGTGTAAGGAAGCACTATTTCTCCTCTTTTACAACTGAGTGCACATATAACTCGTGCCCGGGCATCGTCCCAAATTTGCAGATTTTGCTCAAAATAGTCTATGCCTTGTAGAATCCACACATTTATCTCTTGTGCGGGTTTATCCTCAAAGAATGGGGGTGGTTCTGATGGCCGCTTGATATTCAGCACCATCGCGTTGGAAAGTGTTTCTGCCATACCAGACTGTTCTGGTGTCTGTCGTCGCCTGTTTCGGCTAGGACCTCCTCCTCTCCTTACTCTATCATCATCATCGTTGTCTTCATCACTAGGATCTCTGTAGTCACCTCCCTGGGCACCTGAGGGGAATGCATCAGTGGCTTCCTTCCCTTTTCCCTGGTCTCGCCGCGTAGGCAGAGTGTATTATTCCTTGTCATCTGTTTCCTGGACAGAGGGTAAGGGTGCGGGTCCTGCAGCTTTAGGCCTGGGTGCGGCGGCCGGCATTTTATTTATGGCCGCTGTTAACCCATTTAGGGTTTGGTTTCTCGCGATATTTTGTAGTTGTTGCTGGTCTTGAGACCTGCAAATCTCCGCCTGGTGGGTTGTCCGACCCGTAAACATTTGCCCTAGGGTCCGGTTGACCTCTCTTTGGGGGGTGACGCTCCCGGCACGAAATTGGACGAATTCCGCTCTTAGACTATGGACCATCAGTTCCAGAGTCTGATCTTGGGCTAATGCCGCTTGGCTTTCTTCCCTGAGGGTTTCATGTAACGTCGTGGTCACCTCTTCATGTTCCTGTTGACACCTCTCGTGGGCGTCTCTCTTCTTTGCTACTTCTCATAGCATTTCCTCTTGTATCCCCTTGACCTCTGATTCCACGCCTGCTAGCTGCATCAGCAAGATTGCAATATCGTTATCGTGGGCATCTGGTCCCTCGGCGACTTGCTGTTGAAGCTTAATCAATTTTAAGGTATTATCTTGGGTGGTTCTCTTCTGATGTTTGAAGGCGATATTGGCTTGGTCTGGCGAGGTATCTATATCCTGCCTTATCTGACCCAAGGTTATCCCAAGCCGGGCGGCCAACCTTGGTAAATTTGCCGCGTGGTCTCTTCCTGCTTTAGGCGTGGGGGGCCTTGATATACGATGAGTGCTTGCAACACTTGAGGATCGATGCGAAGGTATATTTCCTCTCCGGAGTGTGGGTTCATGAGGTATTGACGGGGAGGGACTCCATATTACCAAATTATTGGTTTCATTCCCCTTATCGGGGTGGGTGTCCATGGGTTCTCCCTCTGTTATCCTTTTTCTCAGATCTTGAGGTATCTTAGCCCTTGTGATGCTTTCCAGGTATGCTAATTGCTCTAATAGCCCTGGATGAGTGATTACTGGTACTTCGTACCAGAGTTCTCGATATCCTTTAAAACTTTAAGGAATCTTATGTAAGGTATCCAACGCTTGAGATACTCTAGAGGTGTAGGTATGAAAGGGTTTGGTGGATCTGATTCTGGACTCAGAATCTGGATTTCACTTTTTTCGAGGTTTAGGATCTACATATAGTACATATAAGGATTTCTTAGGCCCAGGCTGAGGGGATGTCTGATCCTCAGATGACTGTGCCTGATTTTTTGTCTCGGGAGTACTGGGTACTCCAGGCAACAAGGTCGACTGACGCGGTAGAACTCCACTCAAAGTTCGAACCATGCCAGGTGCGATATATGTGCTTGAATTGATCCCTCGTTGGGATCCTGAAAGGTATGGTGAACCAGGAGGGTTCTGTGACAAACTGATCTTCGATTTCGAATAACTTGCAGTCAAAGACTTCTTCGAATGTGTGAATATAAATGGGACAGTGAGGTGCTTGGAAAAGGTAATTGTAGTCTGAACTGAGGGTGGAGTTTCAAGTGCACTGGTAGTTCGTATAGTGAGCCTTGGTAACAGAAGAACTATCAATATACTGTTAGGCGGATGCCAAACTCCAGTATATAACGGAGGGATGTCGGCCTGAAATCTTGGTTTGGAGAATCTGTCGAGGAAGGCTCCTCTCAATAAACTAGTTAAGGTAAATATTTAATGTATCATGCAATATTATATTGATAAGATATCTTCTCCATCGCTTGATGATATTTGTAAAGCTGGAGAGGTACTGTGATATTTACATCACTCATCGGAATGCTCACGGACTACTTCTAACTACTATGCCTCCACAGTACCACCGTGGTTTTAATATGCAAACGTCCAGAATCTTATAAGTGCAAACAGTGCTTGACCCTGAAACCTATCACACCCTTTCACAGACCCACAATGGTATTCCTCCGTTGAGATGACTGCGCTATTTGTTATGCCTAACAGCGGCCTTCGACTTAGATATCCGCATAGATTATTATATTACTGTGGTCTAGTTGGCTATCATTCCAGTAGTCTTTTCGGTCATGAAGTGATCAAGTTCATGCCCGGCTACCTAGTGACAATCGCAAGTCCGAGCCCGACCTGTCAGCCTCTTAAGGGTCTCCTACTTATCTAGGTCTTCCATTCTGAGGATGCTTCTCCTTAGTCCGCCGGCCTCCGTAGAGGGGCCCTATTACTAGGGCCAACCAACCTACAGCTGATCTCAGAAGGGTATGGGTGGATTCGGTATACCCCTAATAGCTTTCACCACTGGGGTATCCTCCTAGAGTATTTGGCCAAAAATGTCCCATCACCTTTGGACCATAATTTAGGAAGCCTAAATCTGAAGCCTACTATCTCACTGCGCCTCCCACAGATTTCCTCCGTTCCACTTCCCTGATGTCGCCAAAGCTCTGCCCTCATATATCCTGCGAACAACATGAGGTCGGACGGACGGCGGCGACGTATATGGTGTTATGTAGTGGGCTTCATTGATGTGACAATTTAGTCATGGAACACAACCCTCGAAATCTCGCTAAGAGCGTGCGGGCCTCGTAAGGGGGCCGGAGGGGCATGTTAGCACTCCGGTAAATCGAGTGTCTGTGCGCAGTTACCCTACTGTGGGTGTGTGCACATATGTCTCGGATTTCCATATGCCTAACAGGCCCACCACATTTCCTGAAACAATTTCCAAACACGAACAGTATCAACTGATACCCGAAAATCCTCAACCAGTGACCGGTACCGGTTACACTATAACTGAAATGTCACATCAATGCAGCCCACTTCATAATACGATATACGTCGCCGCTGTAGCGCTAGCCGTATGAGCTTGACACGATATATGACAGGAGACCTTTGGCGACATTGGAGAAGCGGAACGGAACTGATCCATGGGAGCCGCATTGAGATAGCCGGCTTCCAGGTTTGGTTTCCTAAACTATAGACCCCCAGTAACGGGACACTTTTGGCGAAAGACTCCCGAAGAATGTCCAAGTCGCAGCAGCTCTTAAAGACATACCGAATCCACACATACCCTTCCGAGTTCAGCTGTAGGTTGGTTGCTCCTAGTAATCGGACCCCTCTATGGAGGCCTGTGGACCAAGTAGCATGACTCTCAGAAAGGAAAACCGAGATAAGTCAGAGACACATGAGACGTTGACACGTTTGGCACGGACTTGCAATTAGCACTAGGGGGCCGTCATGACCCTGATCACTGTATGACCAGAGAGACTACTGGAAGGATAGTCACCACGACTAAAGTAATATAATAGTCTATGCTGATATCTAAGTAGGAGGCCACTGTTTGATATAACTAATAACGCAGTCACCGCAACGGAGGAATACTATTCCGTGACCGAGACAATGTCTGATAAGTTTCAGGGTCAAATGCTATTCGCACTTATAAGATTCGCAAGGCTTGCATATTAATACTAGAGTAGTACTTCCGAGGCACAGTAATTAAAGGTAGTCCCTGAACACTCAGGCCTAAGATATAAATATTCAAGTACCTCCTGCGCTATACAGACATCATCAAACTATGAAGAAGACAACTTATCAATATTAAATTGTTTACCTGCAAAAATCTTCACTTTACTTGTTTTATCCCGATGAGCCTTCGTGGAAAGATTGTCGAAATAAAGATTTTAGCTTACATTTAGCAGTTAGACTAGAGATCCGTGTCCCCCTAACAGGTACACAGGCTTTGTTCTTCACAGAAGATAGTAACTACTGAATCAATGTCTAGAGGCTTTAACTAAGGTTGTTGAATCGACCTCTTACTGTATTTTAAGTACAGAAGTTTGAGAGATATTTGGGGATCTCAAACTAAAGATTCTAGAAGCAAACTGAAGAAAGTAATGGTTCCACCAATTATCCAGAAAACTTAATCTGTTAAAGATTGCCTATTCTAACTCGAACAATAGCAGTGTTTAAATACACTTCTCAGGCTATCAGGAGCCTTACTTCTCAAAAGATATTAGACTCCTAAATGGTTGCCTTGAAACCAAAAATAAAACATATAGAGTATCAAATCACTACTCAAAACCAAACATAAATTAAAGAGAGTATCAAACCGATACTCAAAACCAAACATAAAACCTATAGAGTATCAAACCCTATACTATCAGGCTAGAAGCACACCTTGTTTCCTGCAACAAATTCAAAATAAAAATAGTATGCACTGATACATTCAAATCCTAAACCAGTAATCTGTACCACTTACAGCCAAGGTTGTTGAATGGACTTCTTACTATATCGTGACTACTGAAGTCTCTGAGATGTTTGGCAAATCTCAAACTCAAGATTCTCGAAGTGAACTGAAGAGACTAACTGTTCCACCACATATATTGAAAAACTCTGTCTGCCAAAGTTTGCCTCTTCTTAACATGAAGAATAGTATCTCTTAAATATACTCCTTTGGGTACTCGAAGTCTTACTTCTCACAACGTAAAAGACTCCTAAATGGTAGCTTTGAAACCAAACATAAAACATATCGAGTATCAAACCAATACTTGAAACGAAACATAAAATATATAAAGTATCAGACCGATACTCGAAACCAAATATAAAACATATAGGGTATCAAACCCTATACCAGCAGGCTAGAGGCACACCTCATTTCCTGAAACAATTTCAAACATAACCAGTATCAAAAAATACCTAAATATTGTAAACCAGTAAACAGTACTGGTTAGACTAATGGCCGAAATGCAGTCTCTGTTGGTCCCTGTAAACTGACCTAGATCAGTTCTTCGTTATTTACCAGTTCCTGGATCCTATTTGTTCAGACTGGTTGCATGATGGTAGTCACTCTGCGTACTAATTTAGGCTGTACAATAGCCAATCTTGCATGACAAATTGCCCTTTTTATTGGACTTGAACTGCCTGTTGCTGCCGATATATAGGCATCTCTGCTACATGTTTGGTAGATGTGACTTTTCATTCCACTATGTGTGCAATTCTTTTCCCACCTGCACCAGTCAATAATACTTTGCAGGATGGTGGTATTGTCCTGGTCAAAGTTGGTGTGGGTTGTCTTTGCTATTCCTACGAATTTTTTCTTTGGTCATTCTGGCTCATCCTCCAGTTTTCATTTTCATGGTGGGGCTCGACCTCCTTTGATATAAGGTTTCCTTATCCTTTGTCATTTTAGTTTAGAGTCCTGTCAGTCTTATCTTTTGACTACTGGGACTAATTTAAACTTATGTAGTTGGTCTCTTACAATCTTTTCTCAGGTGCGTAAAGCTTCTTCAGATCTCCCACACACACTGAGTGTCTTCTCCAATTCTTGATATGTATTGTATTTGATGGCTGATAATCTGCGAATAATTTATTTTAGAAATTTGTTCACGAATTCCTATCTCCATAACTCTCTCATCATTCGTGCTCTAATATCTAGATTATGCATGAACATTATGTATCGCTCTATACTGCCCTCATACTTCACCAGCTTCATATCTCACAGTGCCTTTTTTTTTGGCTTCTACTGGGGTGAAACGTTTAATTATATCATGTTCAAACAGGGTCTATGTAGCCAATTCTCGCTGCTGTATTTCTGTTAGGCATATGGAAATCTGAGACAAGTGCACAGACCCACGGTATGGTAACTGCGTACAGATCCTCGATATACCAGAGGCTAATATCCCCCTCCAGCCCCCTTATAGGACCTGCATGTCCTTAGGAAGATTATGAGAGTTGTGTCCGGTTACCAAAATATCACATCAATGAAGCCTACTTCATAACACGATCTCCATCGCCATGTTGTACTGACCAGATGCTGTTCGCAGGTTATATAGGAGGGCACCTTTGGCAACATCTGGGAAGTAGAATGGAAGAAATCCATTGCAGGCGCATTGAGATAGTAGGCTAGAAAGTGGGGCTTTCTAAACTAAGGGCTGCAGGTCACGGGATGTTTTCTACAAAATACTCGCACAGGATATCCCAGTAGTGGAGCCTATTGTAGACGTACCAAATCCACCCATACTCTTCTGAGATAAGCTGTATGTTGGTTGCCCCTAGTAACAATTCCCCTCTGTGGTGGCCAGCAGACCAAGGGGAAGCACGCATAGAATGGGAGACCTAGATGAGTCTGAGACCCTTAAGAAGTTGCCAGGTTAGCCTCGGACTTAAGATTGGCACTAGGTGGCCCTGTATGAAACTAATCATTTTATGGCTGCAGAGTCTACAGGAAGTATAGTCAATAAGACTAGAAAGTAATCTAATAATCTACGTGGACAACTATATTGAAGACCACTACTTAGTATAACAAATATAGCTATCATCTCAATGAAGGAATACTATTTTGTAACTGTGAAAAGGGTGTGATAAGTTTGCAGGTCAAGGAGTGCTCACACTTATAAGATTCTAGACCTTTGCACATTAAAACTAGAATGGTACTTTGGAAGTATAGTAGTTAGAATTAGACCACGAATACGGAGATGTGGGATATAAATATTGAACTGCCTTCCGAGGTTCGCAGATATCATCAAGTAACCGAGAAAAGATCTTGGGAATATAATATTGTTTCACATTTTAAATGTTTACTCTACTTGTTTTTTGCGATGAGCCTTCCTCGACAGATTCTCCGATCAACGATTTGGCCTATATCCCTCAGTTATGTACTAGAGTTCAGCGTCCACCTAACAGTATATTGATAGTTCTCCTATTACCAAGGCTCACTATATGAACTACGAGTTCACTGCAAACTCTACCCACACTTCACAATACCTTTTGGCATCCCAACGAGTGATCATTTTAACTGCATATATCGTACCTGACAGGGTTTAAACTTTGCCTATAGTTCAAGTGAGTTGGAAGCCCTTGTCGATTGGAGTACCCCGTACTCTAAAGACAAACTATTAGGCACTATAAGTGACAGACAATCTATCCTCCGAGCTTGGGCCTAAGACCCATATGTGTATCACAAGTACATTTTAAACCTCGAAAAATGGAAATTCAGGTCCTGAATGCAGATTCGGGTGTCCCGAATCCTTTTTTTCCTACATTTCTAGAACAGCTCAGACATGGCATACCATACATATATATTCTTAAGCCGTTTAAAGGAATCTTGATTTATAATCCATATCCGGTATCAGTTTTCAGCAAGGGGTACACGATACTTATCTCTTCTCTTCTCGATGATAGTTATTAGGCCTATGCCTATGATAAGCTGTGAGAGACTCTTGTGTCTCGGGTCCTTATCGCCTATTGTACTCTTTCTTCAATGCTACTCTTGGAGCAGAGTTATCGTCTTTTGTCAGTAATTCATAAAGAGCGTAATGGTTGTGTATTTGTACAAGCGTAAAGTAATAAGTTAGGAAATAACTTAAAACGATGTGTGAAGAGCCTATCTACTCAGCTTTAGGATTTTTTTAATTTTTAATTTTTAATTTTTATTTTTTGATATCAATTTTATTTTATGTTTAAGGTACACCGTCCCCATGCAGTGCTAGCTATGGCAGATACATAAACCTCCCCCGCTATGCCAGCCCAAAACAGGCAGAAGAAAAACCGTCAACGAGCCAGAACAGAAAGGCACACTGGCAGACAGGACCAAAACACCCGGAACATGAAACCCCTCACCCAAACCCCCTGCAGTTGAAAAAGCTCCCCAGCCCCACAACTTGTAATATACACAAATGGTAAAGACTGTAAAGGAAAGCCACCCAAGCCTATCAGAACAAAAGAGACCCCACTTCCCAGCAGTAGTCTAAACCCCATAGCAAGAGCCACCCTAAACGGTCTTAACTGGGCCGATCAGTGCCATCTACGACAACAACAGGTTTACGGCTAAGGGCAAGCCCGGCAAGGTGGAAGGGCAACCGAAGAGAGGAAAGCCCCAGCCGAGGAAAACAAAACCCGTGGTAGGACCCAGGAACTAGTGTCAACCAGACGGGGAAGCCTGGCGGAACCACCGGAAGGGCATTGAGGCATGGTAGTGTAGCAGTAGAGTGCAAGCCAAGCAAGGGTGTAGCAGTAGGGAGCAAGTCGATCCAACCATCAGGTCAGGAAGGAAACCGAACGCGACCGTGTTGACTCACGGAAATCGTGTTGGTGTCTTTCTAGGCGGTCCTCCGAGGTTGAAGGCAAGCAATCTTACTGCGTCCCTCATGTAGTCCCTTGTTCTACGAGAGATAGCGTCACTTGGCTGATGGGATACTACCGCTTAAGCCAAGCGTGGGGAGGAGCGAGATCGACCAGTGGGCCTGCTGGAGAGTTCTCGCGTACGGCAAACTGTGTTCCCAGCTGTCTGAAGCATGGGAAGCAAACAGCCGCCAACTGTGTGGAGGGGCCTCACTAAGTGAAGAGAGAGGCGGGGACAGGCAGCGCGAAATGCATGCCGGAACCCACAGGAAGAAAAGCCTCGACGCGCAAAAAGGCAGAGGAGGACAGGGAAGTGAGATGTGGATGGGCGTCACTCCTAGGCCCAAGCCATCATGGGAGGAGAGGGCAGGGGGTGGGTGGTTCGTGAGATCCCAAGTGTTGAAGGTTGATTTCAAGCATGAGAAAAATAGAGGAGACGGAGGATGGCCTATCTACACGGCTTTCTTTTTCCTTTTTTTTTTTTTTTTTTTTTTTTTTTTTTTTTTTTTTTTTTTTTTTTTTTT
>JACCEG010000089.1:369014-450193 GCA_014065205.1 Tuber brumale | reverse complement strand
GATGGCAGAGAGGAGAGAGGAGGAATAGGATGGATATGGCAAGAGGCCCAGTGAAAAGATGACACAGAGATTTAGGAGATGGAATCAGGGACCAG
This sequence comes from Tuber brumale, assembly GCA_014065205.1. Taxonomy (NCBI): domain Eukaryota; kingdom Fungi; phylum Ascomycota; class Pezizomycetes; order Pezizales; family Tuberaceae; genus Tuber; species Tuber brumale. The sequence continues at coordinate 450,098 of JACCEG010000089.1, read as the reverse complement.
TAGTGTGAGGTACTACAATCATGTACTTTCTCAGCTTCCTAGCCTTCAGCTCCATAAGCTTAATGATATATAATTATAATAATGATAAAGCAGAAGAGTTACAGCTGCCCTTTATAAGTCCTCGCCCTGTTCCGTGCCCAGGCTGGACCAGCTACCGTACTCGATTTGGAAGAGGGTTCACTCCATAAACCCCAACATCCTGATGTCCCTCCTTGGCCCCTTAGTTCTCTACGCACCCCACCCCCCCTCCCCGAATGGTACAGCCGGCATCATCCTCAACAAGCCGGAAAAGCCCTCTGATGACACTTCAGCCTCGTTCCAAATCATTGTCCGCAGTGAGATTGTCTCCAAAGTTCTCGCGGGGATAATGGTGACCCGACTCATTACCCTTGCCCGCTTCCTTGGCCTCCTTTCCCCTCACGACACTCATTCTTTCTCGGGTTTCAGCAACTTTGATGCACAAGCCACTGTATCCCATAAGGTTCAGCTTTTCATGTGCGCCAAGCTAAAGGTCCAAACCCTCTTCCATGACATCAAGCGGGGCTATGAAAATGTCTCAGCCTCCAAACTCTCTGAAAGGCGTGCCACTAAGGGAGCCAACCCCTACATGGTCTTGTGGGTAAGCTACTTCCACCAGCGCCCCTGATACCGCCTGGTTTTCCAGGAGCCTCTCCCGATTCTTTCCCCTGTTTCAGTCAGTACCCTACATGGTTCGCCAATTTTGGCCCCCCTGTTTGTCATCTATGTTTCAAGCCTTCACTTTGCGGTCACAAAGCACCATATCCTCTCCTATGTGGACGAACTCGCAGTCATGGTTGCCTCCAACTCTTATCGCAGGAATGTGCAGAGGCTTCGCAGCATTACTAGGTCCCTCCAGGCCAGGGCGAGGAAGCTAGTGGTAGTCTTTCCGATCCACAAGACCGAGCTCTTGAACTGGGTGACTCCGGCATACAGAGTCCCACCCAGCCCGATCCTGGTTCTGCTTGAGGGCCACCTCTTTCACCTCTTCAAAATCGTACAGTGGCTTGGCTACTGTTTCGAGCCCTTGCCTACCTTGTGCTCAGAAGGAACAACCTCACACTTTACTAAGCGACTCACTCTGGCCCCAGGGGCCTTTGCCACAATTCCATGTCTCTCCAGGCCTGGCAAGGCCCTCCCCCCTGTCCTCCGCTACCAACTGGCCTCCACCCTCATCTCTCTTATCCTCCTCTACAGGGTGGACCTTTTTTCACTAAGCCTCACCCTCATGGACAAGAGATCCATCTTTTGGAGGACCGTCCAAAGCTGGGTAAGAACTGCTTCTGCACGACCCTGGTTGGCATCGTGGCTTGCGAGTTGGCCCTCCCTCCTCCTCCATTGATGATCCAGCGCTGGCAAAGGCTCACTGCTATATGACCGGTATGCCTCCTGCCGGAGGCCAACCTACCAACAGCACCGCTCCACCCTTCTTTCCCGACCTCCACCCCCTTCAGAGCTTTGGAAGATGACTGCCTCTTCATAAGGGGCCCGACATCAGTCTACACTCCTTTCCGCTGGAAGACCAACCCCCCCGGCCCTCCTATAAGGAAGCACCTTTCTCTAGACGCACGTGTGCACCGTACTCTGCCCTGCAATAACCTTCATGGGCCTATACCCGTGGCCGCAGTTGACCTCCTTCCAGCGGATCAGCTCCCCATAAGGGGTGGGGTAACCACCTATAAGTCAATCAAGGCGATTGCCAGAGCTCTGCTCCTCAGAGAATGGGCAATCCAGTTCCCCCTCCCACCTATCAATCTCTGCGCCATGACCCTCTACCCCCATCCCTTCATGGGCCTCCCGAGGTTCGTAGCCAGTAGGATCTACCAGATGCGTTCGCACAATAGTTACCTTGCTGCCCACCCAGCCTGGTTCACTGATGACCCCTCCCCCCTCTGCCCCTTCTGCGAGGATGATGATGAGAACTTCTCACCTGCCATCATGCACTGCGAGTCCTGCAAGGCACCTCGTGAGTACCATCTCCACGGGCTGACTGATATCGACCGGAGCCGCTATTTATGGTGCAGGGTAAGGGCTCTCAACTCTTTGGTCCCGTACTTCAATGTGACTCAAACCAGATTCTCTCTGAGCATGCCGCCAGCATGCTAGGACCCCCCGTCCACGCTCTCTTCCCCCTAACTAGAGCTTTCCATCCTCGGCTTCAAGCCTTGTGCCAGGTGCCAAACCTTTAAGTTTCTTCCCTCCCGTCTTGATTTTTTCATCATTTTGATTAAGTACTTGTTTTTTTTATTTCCTTAGGCATTTTGCGTTGGCTATCAGACACTACTAGGAAAGTTTTTTGTTTGGTGCGCTTTGTTTCTTTTGTTTGTGTGAGGTTTGTGAGATTAAGGTTTAGTTTCTGCCAGAGCTAGCGCGGCATGTAAGTCCTTGTACTGTAAACAATGAATACATAATGATAAAAAAAAAAGAGAAACAGAAAAAAACAGAAAAAAAAGACAAAAAAAGACCCTAGAAGTAGGCACACACCCCTTCCACTATTTCCCTCCACCTACATTCCTACCTCCTCCTCAACACCATCAGCATACGGTGTGTCCATCCATTTTCGGCATTTTAAAGACCTCTAAGCTAGTGCCTTCCTGTTACAACTGGAATGGCCTCAGTTCCCCTTGCCCCCTCTGAGCACTCCTCCGTATCAGGAATCTGTCCTGGCCTCCGCCTCATTCTCGACCTAGTGGAGAGGTGCTCATCGGTGGCTGGGGTGTCCCGCGTACTGTTCTCTCTATCAGTTCGGGCGAGCTTGATGACCTTTCTTCGCAGGAACTTGGTCTCCTCCCCCTCCTCTGCACCTCTTTTCTGACCTCCAAGGCCATTTCCGCTCCAAGCCCTGAACTGGCACCGGAGGTTACACAACTCTCGAGACAGGTGGATGAATTCTACTCCTCCTGTGACAAAGTTTAGTGCCTTTCTACACCCCCTGCTCAAACTGATACCAGCACCGCTAAACTCTGTGCTCTCCAGCTCGCCACATGAGATCTCACGCCCTGGCTGACCACCGCCCTGCCCAACAGACACGTCACCAACTGCCCCTACCACAGAAACCTATACCAGTCCCTTCAAGCTCCCACATGGCTCAAGTTGCTCCTACCGGAAAGGGAAAGGTGAAGGCCCTGTCTACTACCGCCGCTACCCTAGCCAACGAACGGTACCCCCTCTATGAGGAGGGTGGTGACACAGACATGTCTTACGACAGCACAAAGGTCCTGAAATGGTATGGTAAACCTGCTGTGTATGCGGCAAAATTCCGTCACTCCTTGCAGGCCCTGACCTATAGGGATGCAAAGTACCACTCCTGCACTGAGTTTCACCCCGTTCCCAAGTGGTCTGCCAAGTCCAGTGCCCCAACCTTTGCTCTGGCCGCTTCCACTAGACAGAAGGAGAACGGGTAAATGAACAAGGCTAAGAACATGGTATCAGATGCCCAGATTGTGTCTGGTTTGTCTCCTTGGGCCCCTGCCAAGGGTCTAAGGCACCTCCCGTGGCTAAAGGGCACTTCTTCGCCCCCATGCTCTCCCCTTTCCCTCATAGCCCTGCTGAGGTCATAGCGGCCTCCTTCCCCGACTTTGCTGCCTGCGTCCTCCACACAGCTGGTTGCAATCTCCCTCTATCCTTCTCTGCTCGCATCAACGACTGAGGTGCCATAACCCTCCTGACCCTGTCTCCCTTCACCCCTTGGACTGCCTATGCCTCATACTATGACATGCTCTCAGCTAAGTTGAATCAGTACTTCCCCGTAGGTAACTCCCCGTGGCTCCTCTTTCCTCATGCCCGGAAGGAGGTCCATCTCGCAATGCAATCGCTTCCAATCGCCTACCTTCCCATGGATGATGACAAGCTCTTATAGGCTCTCAGGAACACGATTCCTTATGTCAAGAACATCGAAATCCTCTCTCGCCATTATTTCAATCCTGACCGTGACTCTGGAATCCTCAAAGAGGGCAACCTCTGTGATAGTGACTGTTGCACCGGAGAATGAAGCAGTCATGCTGGTCAACATGCACATTTTCTTCTCTTGATGCAAGATTAGGAGAGCATACACGGCTAACAGCCACACTCAATACCATAATTGCTGGGAATACGGCCACCATTCAGCAAGGTGCAAGATTGACCATCCAGTTTGTCGCCTCTGTCTCCTCTCTCAGAGAAAGCAGGCACATTGTTGCGAGAAGCCCCCCTGCCCAAGGGTGGGAACCTCAGAGCGGTAGTCAACTGCGGCCCGATATTCCTTTCTAATGTGTTCGCTCTGCCAAGGGGAATACCAGACCTTTGTGCAAGAATGCCTAGCAAGACCCCCCCCCCTACACTCTACAGGGAACTGCCTATTCCGCAAATTGCGAAAGATATAGACACATCGAACCACTTCGGCCATCATCCTTCAACTAGCACCCAATCCCTCCTAACCCCTTTTGATCCTACAATACCCTGCCCTAGGCATGGTGGTACCCCCCTGACACGTCCTCCTCTCCCAGCACCGAAACCCCTACGAAGTTGTCTGCCGACCCCCATATGGCAGTAATCTCCCACTCCTTTCCCGCAGCCTGAGATGCTGGAAGGCATGTAATGGCTGGTCACACCTCCCCAGTGAGTTCCACATTTGAGGCGGACTCCCATAACCTAATTTCTGTTCCACAACACAACTGCTTGGGAACCGGAGATGTGTTTATTTCCTCTTTTCATTCCTATTCTCTTTTGGATTTCCCCCCTACCCTTGTTGCTCTTCAAGATCCAGTTCTTTACAGAAACAGGCCTCCATTGTTTGCGGGATTTAAGGCTATCGTACACCCCTGCCCTGCAGGTGGCAAGCCGAGAGAAGCCTGCTACCTCCACCTTCCCTCTATAGAGCAATTCTCCATCCTCACAGTCAACTGTAAAGCGTGGAATTGGATGACCCCTGACTTTCACTGGCTTTTTTGGATTGTTCAACTCCTTCATTACTAAGCTCAGGATTGTGTACCTCTAAAGTACATGGGATAGTTCCCGCTTCTGCCGCACCATCACACCTGAGGCTCCCTTCCCTCACACCATCACACCCATGCTGGTCATCCGGGATTTGAACGTATACTACCTGTCATTGGACCTGGGCCCCCTCTTCTCGACCTCCGACCTCTCCACCTCCTCCCGCTTCCTTGCAAGGGCTGCACCGGATGGGTTCTCGCGCCTGAATTCTCCTATACCCCAGAAGTACTTCCCCTTCAACCCCGATATGCAACCTTCGGTGATAGACTTTGCTTTCGCCAATCCCCTGCTGGCCTCAAACCTTTGGACCTGGGACACACCCTTACCTCCAACAGGATCAGTTCAGGTCCTGATCCTGACAACTCTTTCCATGCCCCTAGGCCACCCCCCCCCCTGGTGCCCACCTGAATGATGACCGACTGCTTCTCTCTTGACGATGGGATGAGGACCACGAGGATCGGTCCCCCTCGAAGCTACCAGCAAACCAGGCGATCTGCACCTGGTTAGATACCCCCCTGAGCTGACTGAGGGCCTTACTTAAGCTCCCTACATCGGCAAAGAGGCTCTGCAAGAGGTCCTAGTCCTAGCAGTGCTCCAACCTTTTGGCGCAGAGGTCTGCATTCCACAAAACGGTCCGCGCAGCATGGAGTGATACTCTTCCCTTGTTGCAGCAAAGATGCAAGGAGGCACGGCTTGAATATTCCAAGGCAATAGCGTGGGCAAAAAAGGAATACTGGAACAATTTCTGAAAATGGGTACCCCTCCGACTCTCTGGACTGCAAAGCATTTCACCTTCAGCAGAGCCCCAGACAGGTTCCTCCAGATACCCTGGGCAGACAGCCCCACTGCAATCAACGAAGCGCTCCTCTCGCATTTGTTTCCAGAAAATCAGTCTTTGAGACCCCCCTCCATCCTGCCTGAGTTTAGTGACATCCCCTAGCTTTCAGTGGACAAGATCAAGGCTGCTCTAAGAAACTCTACATCCTCTTCCACACCTGGGCTGGACCAAATAGCGTACCAATTTGGAACAGAGTACACTCCATAAACCCCAGCATCCGGACGTCCCTTCTGGGCCCAGTGGCTCTGTATGGGCATCATTGTCCATCCCTGAAAAAGGCTACTGTCATTTTGCTGGACTTGCCGGGGAAGTCCTCCTAGGACACACCAGCCACATTCCGAATTATTGTCCTCCTAGAAACTCTTTCCAATATTCTTGCAAGTATTAATGCGACCTTCCTCACTACCCTTGCACATTTCTTGGGCCTCCTTTGCCATCACCAAACCAGGTCTTTCTTGGACTTGAGCACCATCAACCTGGCAGCCACTCTGTCTAATGAGGGTCAACTTTTCCTGCGCTACCAGCTAAATGTCTCAAACATCTTCCTAGATATCAAGGGGTGCTTTGACAATGTCTTGGCCACCGCACTTTGCGAAACGGTTACCAATATGGCAGTGAACCCCTACATGATCTCGTGCGTAAGGTTCTTCCTCCATGGCCGCTCATGCCTCCTGGTTTTCCAATGGGCTCTCCTAGTTTTTTCCTCCATTTCGGTAGGCACCCCAAATGGTGCTCTGATTTGGCCACTTCTGCTGATCATCAACGTTTCAAGCCTTTACTTCCCAGTCCCGATGGGTCTTATGCTCTCCTATGTGCACAAACCCCCAGCCAGAGTCACCTCCAATTCTTATCACAGGAAAGTCCATAGGCACCTGGGCATCAACCTGTCTCTTCCAGCGAGTGCAAGAAAGCTTTGGGCAGTCTTTTCAATCCCCAACACTGAGCTCATGCACAAGGTGACTCCACCGCAGAAAGTCCCACCCCTACCGATCCTGGCCCTGCGGGAGGGCCACCTCTTCCACTCCTCCAAACCCGTCTAGTAGTGTAGCTACTGGTTTGAGCCCATGAATACCTCTTGCTTGAATGGTACAACCTCCCACTTTACAAGGCGACTTGCCTGGGCGCAAGGAGCCTTTGCTGTAGTTTACTGGCTCTCCCAGCTTGGTAAGGGCCTCCAGCCTGTCCTTTGCCACCGGCTGACTTCGACCCTCATCACTCCAATTCTCCTATACAGGGTGAACCTATTCTCACTGTGCCTCACCCTGTTGGAGCGGATGTCCTCCTTATGGAGGGCCATCCCAAGGCGGGTAACTAATTGCTTCTTCACCACCTGAGTTGACATCCTGGCATCTCAGTCCACTCTCCCTCCCCTGGCAATGACGATTCTCCACCCACCAAGGCTCGCTGCTGTATGCCTGGTTTGCCTACTACCGGAAGCCAACCCAGCAACTGAAGGGCTCCACCAATACTTCGCAACCTCCTCCCCCATCCAGGCATTGGAAGATTACCGCCTGTTCAGAAGGGGCCTGATGTCAGTGTATGCTCTGCTCCTCGGGAAGACTAGCCCCCTTTTACCCATTATACGAAAACACCTACCCCTCGACGCAATCACGAACAGTATACTACCCTTCATAAACATTCTTAGACTTCTGGCACTGGCCTCAGTGGACCTCCTTACACCGGATCAAATCTCCATGAGGGGTAGGGTCCCCTCCTATCAGTCAATCAAGGGGAGTGTGAAAGCAGGGCTTCTTAGAGATTGCACCTCCCAGTTCTCCTCTCTACACAGTTAGCCCTATGGCCCGACTCTCTCCCCCCATCCCTTTGTGGGCCTTGTGATGTTCATAGATGGTATGATCCACCCAATGCCCATAGGCAAGAGCTACCTTGCTGCCTACTCCTCCTAGTTTACTCACGATACCTGCCCCCTCTGCCCCTTCTGCGAGGCAGATGAGGAGGATTTCTCAAATGCCATCCTTTACAGCTCCTCAGCCAGGGAACCTCGTCAGCGCCACCTCACCGGGCTCACCGACGTTGGCAGAGACAGCACTTTATGGACCGATGCTAGCACCCTCTACTCATTGCCTGGTACCTGAACGTAACCACCACCAGATTCCCCCCTTGTATGCCTCTACCTTGCTGAGATCCCCCATCCATGCCCTCTCCCCCTGACATGGGCTTCCAATGTACGGCTTCAAGCCTGGAGCAAGGAGGCATGCTATTAAGTTTCTTGCATTGTGTCCGCATTTACTTATTCGTTACGATTGTGCATTTGTTTACTTTAGTTCCTCCGGGATTTCATGTTGGGTATCGGACACCTGTTTGAAGGATTTTATGTTTAGTACGCTTTGTTTCTTTTATGCTTTTGCGAGGTTTGAGATTATGGTTTAGTTTATGCTATAGCTATCGCTGCATGCAAGTTCTTGTACCGTAAACAATGAATACAGGGTGATAAAAAAAAAGTAAAAAAGTAAAACAATAACAAAAAAAGAAAAAAGGCAAATAAAAGACCCCAGAAATCGGCCATCCTCCATCTTCTCTATTTTCCTAGCGCGTGAAATCAACCCTTAATGTTTCGACTTCATGTACCATCCACCCCGCCTCTCCTCCCACAATGGCTTCAGCCTAGGAGTGATGGACACCCACCTACCCCTCACACTCTCCTCTCCTCCCTTTCTGCCAGTTGAGGCTTTCCTACATTTGCGTTCCAGCATGTCTTTGGTGCTACCTCTTGTTGCTTCTTTCCTCGCTGAGCAAGGCCCATCCTCAAAGTCTGTGACTGCTTGCGTCTCTTGCTTCAAATGGCTGGGAATTTGGTTTGCAGTATGCGAGACATCTCTCTACGGGCTACCTTGTCGATCTCGCTCTGCGCACTCTTTTGGAGACCGCATTGCAAGAGACGCCCATGATTACAGATAGTTGACACGGTCGCATTCAGTTGTCCCCGCGTCTCTACAGTTGGGTCAGCTTGCACTCTACTGCTACGTCCAACCTTGGCTGGCACCCTACTGCTCCATCCTCTCTTGCTGCATGCTCGGCCGGCCTCATATCTCGGTTGCGTTGTGTTCCGTGATAACTTCAACAGTTTCTGGTGCCTGTGCATATCTCTGTCTTGGTTGATGTGGGATTTTGCTTTGCGATCTTTTTCCTTTCTTTTTTGTTCCGATGACCTTTGTGATTACCTTCCGATGTTTTCCTGCTTGTTCTTAGGTTTCTCGTACCCCGCGGGTTCTTTTGCGAGGTGGGTACGGGCTATTCTTTAGAGTTTGATGTGCGGTTGGGCGGACAGCTGTGTGTATTGGAGATAGAGTCAGGCATGGGTGGATGAGGAAGGAAGATTGTTTACGCAAGCGTTAGCGATTCATGCGAGTTCTTGTATCCTAAATAACAATGCATACATGATGACAAAAAAAATAAAAATAAAATAAATAAAAAGTTAAATACAAAATTAAAAAATTAAAAAATTAAAAAATTAAAAAATTAAAAAATTAAAAAAAAAAGAAAAAAAGAAAAAAAGGGGAAAAAAGAAAAAAAAGAAAAGCAGAAAAGACCGAGGAAATAGGCCATGCTTCGCTCCTGCTATTTCCCTCTCCCTACATTCCTACCTTGTTCACAACACCATCAGCATCCAGTATGCCCATACATTTTCGCCATCCTAAATACCTTTAAGCTGCAGCCTCCCTGTCATGACAGGAATGGCCTTAGTTCCCCTTCCCCTCTTTGCGTACTCCTCAGTGTCAGGAAACTGTCCTCACATCCCCCTCCTTCTCGCCGCGCTTGCAAGGTCCTCATGGGCGGCTGAAGTGTCCCCCAACCTTTCCATCCGATCACTGCAGGTGAGCTTCATGACTTCTCCCCTGTAGATGCTGTCATCCTCCCACTGTTCTGCACCTCTCTTCTGGCCTCTGAGGCCTTTTCCACACAGATCGACAATCTGGCACTAGAAGTTGCTCAGCTCTCCGGGCAGGTAGATGAACTCTGCTCATGGAGGGAAAATGTTCTGCGCCCTTCTGGACCACCTGCTTAAAGCTCGAGTATGATTTTAACACTATTAGCTCGCCAGCTAGCTGTACAGGATCTTACGTCCCGGCTGACCATTCCCACCTACAACTGACACACCACCAACTGCTCCCACCCCCGCAACCCATCACCGTACCTTTGAGTGCCAATGTGGGTCCGGTTGCTCCTTCATGGAAGGGAAAGGAGAAGGCCCCATCCCCCCCACTACAATCTTAGCCCACGAATTATCTCCACTCTGTGTAGAGGGTGGCAATACTAACGTCCCCCCCTACAGCACCCAGGACCAGAAATGGTACAGGTACCCTGCCACATATGCGGCCTAATTTCTGCGCTCCTGGGAGGCTTTGACCTGCCGGGACAGAAAGTACCCCCCCCTCTTCAGAATTTCACCCCGTTCCCAAGTTGTCGGTCTAATCCGGCACCCCCACCTTTGCTCAAGCACCTTCCTCTGAATAGAACGTGAATGAAAAAATGAATAATGTTATGAACACGCTATTGGCTACCTTGGTTGCATCTGGCTTGGCACCTTTGGCCTCTTCCAAGGCTCTGCAGGGCCTCCTCCCACCTGAAAGGTACTTCTATATCCCGAGGTACTCCCCTTTCTCCGACACCCAGCGTGAGCTTATAGCTGCCACCTTCCCTGACTCTGCTGCCTCGATTCCCCCCCAAGCCGGTTGCGATCTCCCACTATCCTTCTCCACTCCAATCAACGACAGAGGTGCTATGACCCTCCTAGCCCTTCCTTCCTTCATCCCCTCGACTGCCTATGCCTCATACTCCGACGCGCTCTGAGCTAGGTTGAACCGTTCCTTCTTGTTGGATAACATCCCGTGGCTCCACTTCTATCCTACTCTCAATGAGTTCCTACTGGCAATACACTCTCTCCCGATCACCTCCCACCCGGTGGATGATGGTGAGCTCTTACAGTCCATCAGCGAAACTATCCTGAGTGTTCAGAACATTCAAATCCTCTCTGCCCCTTACTTCAATCCAGACAGTGACTCCAGAATCTTCAAAAAGGCAACCTCAGTGGCAGTCACGGTTGCAACGGAGAATGAGGCCATCATATTGGACAATGCTTACCTTTTCTCCTATTAATGCAAGATCGCGAAAGCATATTTAGCTACGAGCCTGACTCAATGTCCTACTTGCCGGAAATACGGCCACCATTGAGCAAGGTAGAAGGTTGGTAATCTGGTGTATCCCATCTATGCCTTCTCTTACAGAAAACAGGCACATCACTGCCAGAACCCCACTTGCCTCTAGGGGGGGAACCTCACAGCGGTGGTCAACTGCTGCCTGACCTCTCCCCTAATGTGTGTCGTCTGCAACGGCCCCCAGATGGCTTTTGCTGGAGAATCCCCATTGGGACCTGCCCCCCTACTCCGCGCTGGGAACCCCCTATTCTACACGATGAAGAAGATATAGACACGTCAAATGATTCCAGCGTGGGTCCTTCAACCAACTGACGATCACTCCAACCGCCCTTTGATCCTACAACACCCCGACCTTGGCTTGGTGATGCTCCTACAACAAGTTCTCCTGTCCTGGTACCAAAACCCCACAGAGGTACCCTGCATGCTCCTACATGGCAGCTATCTCCCGCTCCTTTCTCCCAGCCTGAGATGCTGGAAGGTGTGTAATGGCTAGTCACATTTCCCCTGTGAGTTCTGCGCTGGATGTGGACTCCCATAACCCCATTTCCGTTCTACAATACAACCGCTTTGGCAGCTAGGTTGTGTTTCTTTCCCTTTTTAACTCCTTTTGTCTTTTGGATTTTCCTCCTACCCGTGTTGCTCTTTAAGGCCCCCCCCTGTACACAAACAGACCTCCGCAGTTCATTGGATTTAAGTCTTTCGTACCTTCCTGCCCCAGATGTGGCAAGCCTAGAGTGGTCTGCTACCTCCACCTTCCCACTACATTGTAATTCTCCATCCTCGCAGTCTTCTCAGAGGCAATGGACAGAATTGCTATTAACTTTCACTCGTCTCTTGGATTTTTCGACTCCTTCATTACCAAGCTCAGTATTGCAAACCTCTGCAGAACATAGGGCGGCTCCCCCTTCCGCGGGACCATTTCACCTAAGGTCGCCTTCCGTCATACCACTACACCCAGCTAAAAAGCTCCGTTGCCGTTACAACCACGGCGAAAGAAAAAACCACACCAAACCTTTCGCCGAGCTTCAACCTCATTGGCCCACCACCAATTCTCACCGCTTCCCCCAACACTTTTAAAGACTTTTCATTCACAAATCACCCTCTATAATTTGTTCCCATCTACCTTTATCAACTCAGTTCGTCACCCGTCCCCTCTGATGGCCCCCAGAGGCAGAGGAAGAGGCAGAGGTGCCACAAACCCTCTTGCCACCCCTTTCAACAGCAGCTCCCGCCCACAACAACACTCCTCACCAGCAGACACTGAAATGGAAGAGGGTTCCCCTTCTCCTGTCCAGACTATTGTCGATGCCAGCAATCCTCCAGACTCTGAGCCTGGCGAAGAACCTCTTTCTTTGGAATTACCTGATAGAGTCACTGATACTCTTTTTGAGAGACAAAACGATGCTGCCGGAAACATCAATCAAATGTCACATCGCCTCCAAGTCCTTGAAGCCCATATGTTGGTTGTCTAAGAACGCCACATCAAAGATACTCAAGAGCTTAAAGACCAAGTTGCCACCCTCACCACTCAAGTCACGGCCCTTCAGGCCCAGCTACAACAGCACCCCTGCCCCCCTACCACTACCCCCCTACCAGCACCCCCACCACCGCAGACCTGGGCCCAGAAAGCGTCCAGAACACTGCCTACCAAGTCTACAACAACTTCACCAACCAAAAATGCAACCACTGCAGTTTTGACGAAACGCGACCGTACAATTGTGATTGAAAGTGATGGAACCCCTCTTCCAGAAGACATCAACCACCTCACCATCCGCGACACTGTCAACACAGCAATTAAGAAGCAATGGATTTCCAACATAGAGTTCACGCCCAACCACTATGCCCTCCTGATCACTAAGGATAGTATTCCTGCCTCCACTGTCCTCAAAAGCCATTGGTTTGCAATTGAAGAAGCCATTAGAACCACCGTTCCTGCTGCCAATGGCCTCAGAAAGGATGAAATCTGGCACAAGGTCATCATTCACGGCATTCCTACTACCTCCACCTTCCCCACTGTGCAAGCTGAGGTTGAAACCTTCAACCCTGGCACCGATGTGTATAAGAGACAGCCTCCACCTTCCCCACTGTGCAAGCTGAGGTTGAAACCTTCAACCCTGGCACCCACCTCCCCCGCCCTCCCAGATGGCTCACCACTGATGCCCAACGCAAGGATAAAACAGCTTCTACTATGGTCCTTACCATTGCCGGCAAAGACCCAACAGACAAAGCCCTCAGCAGAGCCCTCTTACTCTTTGGAAGGAAATTCAAAGTCCAACGCTACCTCACCTTTGGTCCTGACACTCAATGCTCCAGATGCTTAGAGTTCAGACACCACCCTTCTCAATGCACCCAAGCCCCACACTGCGCGCTCTGCTCCCAAGAGCACCCAGCCCACCTTCACAATTGTGCAAGATCAGACTGCCCCACCAGGGGCAAACCGTGTCTACATACTACCATCCTCTGCCTCAACTGTAGCAACAATTACCTGGCTACCTCCAAGGAGTGTCCCACTTACCTTCGCACACACCAGGCAGCAACTGATAGGAGGAACAGGGAGGCTTAGGTTTCAATTGCTTGTATTTCCTTTATTTGTTAGGCTTCAGGCGGGTAGGAGGATTTTCTTACTAAATTGTTGTTTCCGCTTTGGCCGCGGGTGCCCAGTGGAAAGTTGACACTATCATATAGGAGATGGGATTACAGACGGGCATGTTTGTTGCCTTGAATGATTGTTTGTTAGTGCCGCTTCATACCCTCTGGCTCCATAAGCGAGACAATGATGAATAATAATAATAATAATAACTACACCCAGCTGGTCATCTGGGATTTTAACATACAGTACCACTTGGCGGACCCGGGCCCATTCTTCTCAACCTCGGACCTCTCCTCCTCCACACCTTTCTTTCAGATGGCTGCATAAGAAGAGTTCTCCCTTTTGAACACTCCTGGATCCCTCACGTACTCCTACTTAAACACCATTATGTGACCCTCAGTGACAGATTTGTCATTCGCCAGCACCCCACTGTCCCCAAACCTTTGGACTTGGGACATGCCCCTACCCCTGACAGGATCAGATCACGTCATGATCCTGACAACACTTTCCCAGCCACTAACCCATCCTCCCACCCCGGCCACCACCTGGAAGAAGACCGACTGGCTCTCTCTTGCAGACAAGATAAAAGCCATGAGGATCGATTCTCTCCTACCTCTACCGACAACCCAGGTTTTCACCACCTGGTTCTACATGGCCCATGGGAAGATTGAGGGCTATGCTCCAGCTCCATACACCTGCTAACTAGTCCTCCCACAGATCCTAGCCTTGGTGGTCCCCCAACCCTACGGCGTAGAGGTCTGCACCCCACTCTATGGTCCATGCAGCATGGAGGGATCCTCCTCCCTTGTTGAAGCAGAATTGCAAGCAGGTATGGGATCTGTACTTCAAGGCCATAAATAGGGCCAAAAGCGAATACTGGAACCATTTTCTAAAAACCGCTACCCCTCAGGCGCTCTGAACTGCGTAGCGGTTTATCTTCTGCAGACCTCCAAATAGGTTCTCCCTGATACCAGAGGCAGACAGCCCTACCATTATCAGCAAAGCGCTCCTCATAGATTTCTTTCCCGAACGACAGTCTTTGAAACCCCGCACCATCCTGCGTGAGTTTAGGGATGGCCCTCCGCGCCTGGGCCAGACCGAGTACTGTGCTCGATTTGGAAGAGGGTACACTCCATAATCCCAGGCATCCTCACCTCCCTCCTTGGCCGACTGGTTCTGTACGAGCATCATCTCTCATCTCTTAAGTGAGCAAATGGCATTGTGCGGGACAAGCCGGAGAAATTCTCGTAGGACACACCAGCCTCATTCCGTATCATCGTCCTCCTGGAAACTTTCTCCAAGATTCTTGAGATCATTATGGTAACCTGCCTCACTACCCTTGCTAGTTTCCTGGGCCTCCTATCCCCTCACTAAACTAACTCACTCCTGGTCTTGAGCACGTCCAATATGGCAGCTACTTGGTCCCATGAGGTTCAGCTTTTCCTGTGCCCCAAACTGAAGGTCTCAACCCTCTTCCTCGACATCAAGAGAGGTTTTCACAATGTCTCCGCTGCCACTCTTTGCGAAAAGCTTGTCACATAAGGAGTCAACCCCTACCTGGTCTCCTGGATAATGTTGTTCCTCCATGGCCACTGTTGCCAAGTGGTTTTCCATTGGGCTCCAGAGGCTATTTCTCCTGTTTCACTCACCACCATGTATGGATCACCGATATCGCCACTTCTGTTTATCACCTTCCTTTCCAGGCTTCACTTCCCAGTCCCGATGGGCCTTATCCTTTCCTACAAGGATGACTTCACAGTAACAGTTGCCTCCAATTCTTATCAGAAGAATGTCCACAGGCTTCTGGGTATCACAGAGTCCCTCCCGGCCCAGGCGAGGAAGCTAGTGGTAGTCTTTGCAATCCACAAGACCAAGCTCATGCTCTGGGTGACTCTGGTGCAGAAAGACCCGCCCTCCCTGATCACGATCCTATGAGAGGACCCCCTCTTCCACTCCTCCAAACACGTGTGCTAGCTTGTCCACTAGTTTCAGCCCTGGACTACCTCGTGCTCATATGGCACGTCCTCCAACTTTACCAGATAACTCCCTCTGGCCTCAGGCGCCTTCACGACAATTCAGTGGCTCTCCAGGCCTTTACAAGGGCCTCCTACACTTCCTCTGCTACCAACTGGCTTGCTCCCTCATCTCTCCAATCCTCCTCTATGGGGCGGACATATTCTCACTGAGCCTCATCCTGGAAGACCGGATATCCTTCTTTTAGAGGACTGTCCAGAGGTGGGTGACTAATTGCTTCCCCTGGACACCTGTTGGCAACCTGGCATACAAGTCGTCCCACCCTCCCCTCGCGATGATGATCTACCATCGACAAAACCTCACTGCTGTGCGAATGGTTTCCCTCCCGCCGTAAGCTAATCTAGCATCTGCACTGCTCTAGCTATTGTTGCCAACCTCCTCCCCCTTCCCAGGTTTGAAGGACCACTGCCATTTCACCGCAGGCCTGACATCACTCTATGCACCTCGTCTTAGGAAAACCAGCTCCCCTAGCCCCGTGATAAGGAAACACCTCCCCGTGGACGGAATCATGCGCCATATATTGCACTTACTAAACGTTCTCGGACCTATACCTATGGCCTCGATTGACCTCCTTCCACCCAATCAACTTCCAATTAGGGATGGGGCACTCTCCTATCAGTCAATCATGGTGAGTGTTTGAGTAGCGCTTTCCAGAGATTGGGCTACTCCGTTCCCCCCCCTAACCAGTTACCAACATGTCCCAACCCTCTTCCACCATCCCTTCTGGGGCCTCGTGAGGTTCATAGCTAGCAGGATCCACCAAATGCACTTGGGCCAGAGTTACCTTGCTGACTACCCCTCCCGGTTTACTGATGATTCCTCACTCAGCGGCACCTTTTGTGAGGAAGATGAGGTGGACTTCTCACATACCATCCTGTACTGTGAGTCCCACAAGGAACCTCGTCAGCACCACCTCCAAGGGCTCACCAATGTCGGCAGGGACTGCGATCTATGGTTCAATACAAACACTCTCCATTCGTTGCCTATGTACCTGAACATGACCGCCACCGGATTCCTCCTCGGCATGCTGCTAGCTTGCTGGCACCCCTCGCCCGCACCCTCCTCCCTATGACTGGAGCTTCCGATCTACCACTTCAAGCCTTCAGTCAGGAGACCCGCTACTTAGTTCTTTCCCTCATGTGTCGCTTTGTTTTTTGTTATGATCATGTACTTGCTAGTTTTAGTTCCTTAGGGATTTCGTGTCCACTCTCAGACAGTGTTTTGGCGGATTTTATATTTGGTGCGATTTGTTTCTGTTGTTTTTGCGCGATTTTGAGATTAAGGTTTAGTTTATGCCATAGCTAGTACTGCATGCAAATTCTTGTACTATAAACAATGAATACCTGACAATATAAAAAAAAAAGCAAAAAAAGCAAAAAAAGCTGCTGAAACAGGTTCTTCATGCTTCGTTCTAAGTTATTTTCCTACTTATTACTTTATGCTTTTACGAATATAAAACATGTATACTCTTGACGAATTACATACGCGGGACAAGAACTCTACTACGTAGATAGAGTTGAAAAAATATTACCACAGACAATAAGCACCAGAGACATCAGAGTCTCTCCCACCTTTTTGTAGGCATCACTCTAAGAACTATCGTTGTAAAGAAAAGAGAGAAGTATTGTCTACCCATTGCTGACAACTGATACTGGTTACGGATCGTAACCACGGTCATGTCTGAATAGTCTCGGTACTTGCCCTATAGCAATACCAACTTTATCATGCCCCCTCTTTGATTTTGTGTATCCCATTACATATATTTGTAAAAGGTAATCACGGCTAAGATGTAAGTTGATATGGATCTTTTAAACACCCCGAATATGAAATTTTTTAACTGATAAATAAATAATTAAATGTCTCTTAAAAGTAGTTAAATAAATATATATTTTAAGAACAACTGAAAATAAAAGTGGATACTACTCTTATGGTTCTCACAACAACAGATTTAATAGATAGGTCTTGAATTTTAAATATGTGATTATTGAGATACAAGAGTGTTCATTCTGTAAGCAAGTAAGTTTGTGGCATGTTGGATTGTAAAGTAAATTATCATATTGATTCATATTATGATAGTCCACTATAATTTTTATTATCAACTACTAACTTTTTTTAATATATGTATATAAACTCTATCTATGTATTCAATAGCTTCAAAACAATCTAGTTAGATAAAAAAATATATAGTTTATCTATCTCTTTAATTATTACTTACAAATAAGTCAAGTAATATCTTTGTTACTAAAATGTATATTAACCAAGTAGAATGCTATACCTAAACAGGGTATTTAAGAATTATCTTGTTGGTAAAAGTATGAGGCAGTAGTATATTAATATCAAAAATGTATGCTGAGTATTTTTATGATTTTATTGGAGAAATACTGGCATGGATATAATAGGTCTTATTAAAAAGTTCTAAATTTAATAAGTATGTAATAGGAAATTTGTTTGATCCTCGGATCTATATTCCCAAAATAGTACAATCATAATGAAATCTAGTTTTCTTAATTATATATGAACTTAACTATTGTTAAAAATTAATAATAAAACTTGTGAATTGTATCTGTCAAGAACTATATTTTGTCTTTAACAAAGTTCAATATAGAAATTGGAAAATAAGGCAACTATCATACATAATATAGAATCTGCTCTACAACCTCTCTGAGAATTCTATTATATTTATCAAAATTTATTTGAATAGTAAATAGAAATTGTAAAAGTTAATATATATGGTATATTAATTAATTTAACTAATTTTTAATTAAGTATTTCTAATATTCTCTAGAGCCTTCATATTGGCAAATACACCCCAGAATTAGATGATAGAACAGTAACAAGGTTTCTTGTCAAGTATTAATGTATTAAGTCATTCCATATAAATTTGAGTTATTGACTACTTAGAATCCTAGTGTAGTATAGTTGCCATAGGGGGTATCTGTCCCAAGGTTGAGGTTTTTGAGCCACGACTCACGCTGCTCACTGACTTGCAACCTTGGGTACTCTCAAGATAGTGCCTGCCAGCTCAACATAGCTTGCAAGCTCAACATGACTTGTGGCTCAGTGCAACCTTTAGTGTCTCCAGACAACATTTATGAAGCTCATATTTGTAGCGCAATACTACTTTGTTGCTCAATGTAACTTTACTGCTGAAAGGAATTTAATAACTCCATAATATAACTTTACAACACCAAATCTAAATACTAGTAGAACAAGATAACTTTAGAGCATCATATAACCTTGTAGGATAAGGTAATTAGATAGCTGAATAAACTCTTATAGTCTAGTATTTTATTGATACTTAAGGGAGCTCTATGGCTTAATCAAACTTTCTAGCTTCAGTTGCATGCAATATTGTCATCAAAGGTGAATGGATCACTGTAGCTTAAAATTCTACCTAAAGTTTATTGAATGTAATATTCTACTTTGTACTTCTATGTATTGAAATTGGAGCTAAAGTACTACAATTTCACAGTCCTCAAAAAGTTGTGTTGAGCCACAAAAAGTTCTGTTGAGCCACAAAAGGTTCTATTGAGCCACATGTCATGTTGGACAGGTAAGTCATGTTGAGCTGGCAGGCACTTTCTTGAAAGTGCTCAAGGTTGCGAGCAAGCAAGTAGCCTGTGTTGTTGCTCAGAAGCTACAATGTTGGCACGGGTATATAGACTTTTCAGACCTGAATGTACTAACACTGATTTAAATTATATTATTAGTTTAAGGTTGAAGTGAAATAATATATACTTTTAATAATATATTATTTCCATATTTTTACTCATATTTGTTTTCTTCACACTTATCAGTAAATGGTAAAATTCAAGCCAGATATCCATAAAACAGTCCCGTATAGTTTGTGCACTCCAAAACATGTACCAGACAGTCAGTATTTTTTTCATCCATTATATACTCCAACCTTGGAAATCAATTTTTAACAACAACCTCTACAAGATAGAGTCTGTCATGAAGACTAGCTAACAAGCTTTTTAATTGACACATATGAGTTCATTGCGCTGGTATAATCATCTAAAATTGCCTATTTTATATGAGAAAGTGCAAAATGTATTACATATAGTCACAATTCATTTTACCCCAATATGCTTTTAACAAACATAGAGTGCAGTATTTTCTATTAAGTCCTCTATATATACTGATCAACAAGGAGTATAATATGTTTTGTATAACCTTACCAATATAAAATAACTCCATATCATTTACATACAAAGAAGTATGACACAAACAACATACAATAGGTACCAATCGCATTGCAAAATGTAATGCCTTACATGATCAGGGCATTAGCCCTTAGACCTAAATTTCTAGTTTCTGGAGGCTAAGAGTTCAAGTGCAATTCACAGATGTTTTGTTCATGATTTTCACATTTTGTATATTACTGCTGTGTAATGATATTTATACAAAAAATACATAGAAAATATAGCATACACATAATAAGAGAATATTATCACATATATTTTAAGTTCTATAACTGAATTCTACCTTATTCTAACAGTTTAATTCAATATATACAATCAAAACACCTCGTACAGACTGGCAACTTGCAGATATGTGACTCTCTAGACTGCAATTAGGCAATTCCAATTCCACTTGTCACTCAGTTACTGTCAATTCCAGTACTCAAAGATCTAGAATTAGGAGAGAATGATTAAAGCAGGAAAAAATAGCTGTAAGTTTATTCAAATCTAGATGTGTTTAATATGCATACTATCCTATATAGTATCATAGTTTTTTCTGAATAAAAGTTTTCTTAATTGAACAAACCCTATATTTTTGACCTACAAAATCCTTAAAATATTGCTTACCCTGATTGTATAAGGCATTACATTTTGCAACGCCACTGGTACACCTTGTATGTAGTGTGTATCATACAAAATTTAATTACAATTAATTCAAATTTCTTTAAGTTTTTAGTATCAAGATCAGTGATTTCTAAGGTTATATATTTTATTTCTATGAACTTTGATGAAAATAGGAATAGTAATTTATAATTAAGCACATGATAATATTATGACATGTATTAAGAAATATACAATAAGAAAGTGACTTGCCAGAAACCAAAGTGTGAGACTAAAATGTCAGGCCACCAGCAGTAGAGATGAGGGGCTGCAGAATATTAAATTAGTATCAGGTAAGTCAGAGCTGCTTGCCAATTAAATGAAAAAGAAATTGACTCTGCCTAAGCTTATATAGTTTGTCTATGAATTTAGTCTCTTGATTAATCTAATATTTGCTGTTTATAATCAGTTATCTATTTCCTGTAATTTTTCTCTTTCTAATAGATGTTGCTTGACTATAACCCTGATATTGTAACTCTGCTGCTGTATATTTAGACATTTGTCCTAGACTATTGACATTCTAAGCCACCAAGCCATATAACATGCAATTTTAGTCTGGTACATGTGTTGGAGTACCTGCACCATATGAATCATAGAATGATTGTAAAATCTACTCTTATTAATCCAACATGTACAGTTTCAGGTAACACTTTTTATACAGCCTAGTTCTCTTTTTGAATAAAATAAACCTCAAACTTAAAAAATAAGCAGATCATCTTCCATACTTTAAATAGGTTGTCTCTACAATTGATACTCTTCCATTTGTCAACATGTAAATTACTGTTAAATAAATGACTTTAAACACTTTCCTAAAGTTTCAGTATAGAGTTCTTTTTTTTACCCCATTATTAGTACTCTTCCTTATTCTTATTCTAATTTCTACTCAGGAAAACTACTCTTTCTATGATCAACCCAAGAGTACTGTAGCTTCCCAGCTCTAAGATTTAGACTAAATATTCTTGCAGGTGTTCAGCTACTGGGTGGGGACCAATTCCAGCTAGATGTAAATACGTATGGTTGTAGTTTTTTATTATATAAGTTGCTTTCTTTAGAATGGTAGATAATAATGTAACTTGGACTCTGTTCAGCATGTACACTCATATCTAATAAGGTTTTGTACCCCTTAGCAACCTTGTACTGCACCAGAAGTTCTAAGCACTAAGGCTACAAGAATTGAAAAACAGAATTTGATTAAAAACTATGATAATAATGATAGGTAAAATGTATTGTCTTGAAAGTATCATAGTATTATATGTAGTGTAGAAAGTTAGAGAAAATTAAAAGTGAATGGATTGAAATATTTTGCATTATTAAGAGTTTGATATTTAAAAATTTTTAGATTAAATCTAGTTAGGGAAATTTGTTGCACCAACATATAACATGTACTGAAAGCGATCAAATATTATATTTTTAAAGCTGAATATTAGTGTTGATCCTGTATTACTTATTGAATTAGAATCTTCCAAGAAAATGGAATTTATTATTTGCTTTCAATTATTACTATTTTCTTCTTCAATCATGCAGATTACTATGAAAGTTCTAATATATAATATATATTTTATTCATACTAGCAATACTGACTATATAGAAAGATAAAGTTCAAATAGCTTCCTTGACTCCTATCATGAGATGTTGAGTCAAAAATCATGTAAACTATAGAGCCTAAGTTTATAGACCACAAGGGTTTTTTAAAAAAATACAGACTAATGTTGTAATTAGCACATATTCTTTACCTACATTATTGCACTATAAAGGTATTTTGAAATCTTTTTTCTGGATAGTAAAACACACTTTGTTGAGAAATACTTTTAGACTATAAATTTGCTTGTCTTTGAAATTCTATTCAACCTTCTAAGTACTTTAGATATTTATAATTTTCAGGCTTCTCAACCTCAAGATATAGCTACAAAGGTTACCTATACTATGTGGAGATACTGTCCATTTTGTCTCCATTGTTGGCTACTGTATGCCTGACAACTGGAGATTTGTTTCCTGACTTGTAGTTCACCAATAATTTGTGCAAAAAACATATCTCAAATTCCAATCAATAGTCCACTATTTATACTAACATATTATTCAATTTCAAGTTGGTAGAAGGTGAATAGGAATTTTGGACAATTATAATATAGGCTGTATATTTCCTATTCAAAATAATATCAAATGTAACCTTTTTTTAAAATATATACTATTACTGTATGTTTTAAGACTTCTCTTTTTAGATTATACTATCAATTTCTTTATAAGCAATGAATATCACCTACATTTTACATCCATTTATTTGTACTTTTATTCAAAATGCAAATAAAATATCAATATGATGATAAGTGTTTATTCCAGTGGCTATGGAGGAGTATGGAAACATTTTAGACACCAGTATACCAATAAATATATATTGTGATAGAAGTTGAAAATAGCCTATACCCTAATAAACATATCCTGTGGAAAAAGAAACATATACAAGTTCGTCAACCATGCCACAGCTGCGAGGGGCGGGGGGCGGTTGTCACATGGCTTGGCTTGGGATAAATACTCAAAATTTACAATGATACGAACAAATTCTTTCAACATCAAAATAATCTTCAACCTGTTTTTCAATATTACTCAAAGCATGGAGGAAAAAGTGACTATCAATTTAAAATTCGCTATTTGTGTTGAAAATACATGAGTCTGGATCAGAAAAGCCTTCATCATTTGAATTATAAGTTGTATTGACAATTTGGCAAGTATTTGTGGAGAATAATTGTATTTCATTTAACTCAGGAAAATAAGAAATAATTAGATAGAAGTAGAGGTATGCACTAGATTATCATGTATAGTACCTGAAAAAACTCTTTATTTCAGAGTTCAAAGGTTTATAGTTTTCCTCAGTATTCTGTCATGATTCTACACGTAGCACTACTATAAAAATATTTAATAAAACTATATGAACACAATAAAAATATATTGTTATTTTGTAATACATACCAAATACACCCCCATATAAAAATTTTAATATGTCAAAAAGTATGCTATAAAAGTGACATACCATACGGAGTCTTAATAGTATTATTTAACTGGAGATTTGCTTTCAATGATTGACAAAGATTTTGTAGGATGAGATTGTTATATCAATAAGATTACTTCATTATTGCTTATTCTTCTTTCTTTTAAGTAGCAGAGGTACTTTGATATTTGTATACTACAGTTGGATGTTTGCAGCCTACGACAAAATCATAGATAGCTAACTAATTCATTCAGCTCTAACAAGTACAAATACTATTTGACTATCTGAATATCATCTTTGCTTTGCTTTTAGCAACTTGTCTGAGTACTTAACAAGCTAGCAATAATAAATATTTACGTAGTGAGCCTTCTCTAATCTCTAAACTATTTGCACTTAATCCCATTATACTATTTATATGCAAATATTGTAATTATTTCCCAACAGTCAAGGGTTAGTCTAAACATGAGACAATCTTTGCAGTAAGTATTCACAAAGATTCACTTGCTGTCCGGTATATCAGCAGGCATCATATTTTGATACATGTTTCATGTTCTTTATGTCTCCTAAGTCTTGTACATCAGGAGTTGTATCAAAATACTCTATATACTACACATACTGTGTGGGGTCATTCTCTCTTTCTTCATGCCTAGTGCCACTGAACCTTACTGTAATGTTACTCAGATATCCTACAAACATTCCCACTACCTTCTACCCTTCTACCCTTCTACCCCTTTCCTGGTAGAACTTCCATGTTGGCTAGTACCTATTATTCTGATACTTTGCTTATGTGCTTTGCTTTGAGGGACGTACAGTATGGTTCTACTCTTGATCCATTATATCTTATCCATTAGGTATGTCCTTTGGTACTTTCTGATATGCTTGTGAACTTTATTTCCTACAATCTACATACCCATATCACACTCTTATACTACTCACTTTTTAACTTCTCTCTATTATTTTCCTATCCTAGCTGTCATGAGGCTCCAATGAGGAGAAACCAATTCAAGTTCTTTTCCCAGTTTCTGCAGTTTATTCTCTTACTATATAATGTTTGCCCCTAAACACAGTCTTGAATTCTTCACTACCAGTAGTCACTTAGACATTGATAGACTCTTGTATCTAAACTTGTACCTCTTATTATTGATATTACTGCCTTCATAATTCTACACTAGTAGTCAAAATCTTCAGCTCATCTAGAGTAGGTTTTTTTTTCTGGCTTTTTTGCCTTTTTTTTTAAATCACAGGTCACTAGTTCACAGCATAGGCAGGTATATCCTCTAGCTGTTCTACACCTCCTGTAATTGAAATTTGTTTCCTAATTAGAAGCAACTCAATACCGCCAAAATACGACCACTTTTCACTCCCAGCACCACCCAACAAGGGGGTCCAGGCCATCAATTTTTACTCCCCTTTACCTTTGGGCATTATCTATACTGCTTTCTCTCCTACATGTTTACCATATGGCATTCCCAGACTTGTTTGTAGCATCTCATGATATGCCTTCTTCGCTAGTCTCCGCTTTTATTAGGCACCTCACTCAACAGTTACGGCATTCAGGCCTTCCAATTTTCTTCTTAGCAAACCACAGAGAATACAGCTTGATATATGCACTTATGATAGACACTCTGTGGCCCCCTCAGGAGAGTAGGAGTCCGTCCTCAATAGGCCATTGTTAATTTCGGCACACTGATCCTCACCTGCTAGGTAGTAGTATCCTATTCACTAAGGCATGCTATCTGTCAGAGAACTGGGGACTACATGCGAGAAATGGTGAAAGAGCTAGTGGTGGCTTGGAGAAGGTCTAGCAAGATACAAACAGGTTTTTTGATTGCTTTAGCAACTTAGGTTTATCTCTCCCACTCAACTCACTCCTGTGCAGATCAGCTGACTTCCTACTGGGTTTTTCACCACTGCCATGTGAGCATCATCATGTGTTCTTTCGCTCCCTCGCCTTTGGCTTGAGACTCTTTACTACCTGGGCTGGTACTCTACTACCACCTATATATGCCCGCCTAGTACCATACTACCTCTTCCCTTCCTTTGCTGATACCCTACTCTCTACCTGGCATAGGACTGCCTCCCTGCCTTGGCTGACATCATACTGCTACCAGTCATTATTCCAGAATAGCACGGGGTCCCAAGCGCCCCTGCCATACATGGGCTTCTACAGTAGGACATGCTCATTTCCTCTAATACTCAGTCTTTGTCCCCATAGCAATTAGGACATAAGTGCTCTGCCTCTGCCTGCATTATGTAGAATTAGCTAGGTTCAGGGTATTGTGACTTGGGATATCTGTTGGTTAAAATGGTAGATTTCACTGGTTTGTGTTATTTTGTTTACTGTCAGACTTGTGGGAGATATTCCGGGATGATTTTGAAGCTGTTAGTTTAGGTACAAGATGATCAGGATGGTGCTTGTGGGGGGATGTTTTTCTACTCCTGAGGGTTTTCAGTTTGGCTACTAGGGCATGGCTCCCGGTGGCAGCTTTCACGGTCTCATACTGTGTGCTCCATAGAGCTTCTTTGTACTACTTAAATCAATTGAAAAAGTTGATAAACAAAAGGAAAAAACAAGAAAAAAAAAGACGATTCTAAAAAGAAATATGGCATAAGAACATTACTCTCCATGCCCATTACAACAACAGTCAAAGAAACACAACAGTACACTTTCAGCTGAGAGCTCCTCTATTGAGGAAAACCCTTTTCACTGCCCCTTGCATTGTACTGCACTCCTAGCTCCAGAGTTTTGTTACTCCTAATCGATCTAGATGCACCTCCTTTCCCTGTCCATATGGACATAGGTAAGGTGAAGCCTAGAAACTCTAACAGTATGATAGCTTCACCCTTAAAGTCTAATCTCTCTATCTTTGGCATTGGTAGTAGCAAACATTCCCCCATCATTTTGCTTTAGAACTCCTCATCGCTTAAATTACCATACAGCAATACCTCCTAGACCTGCCTTCCTGTCCTTCCCCTTAAGGTTACAGAAGGTGCTACTCCTAGCACAGCCTATTTCCAAAGCCTGTTCATCAATGTAGCTCTTGACACAAGACTCAGTGACCCCAACCTCATACCTGAGACGCTGGTATTTATCAGAATACTGGACTTGATCAAAATGGATAATAGGTAACCAGTTTGACATCCTCAATCGTACTGTCAATGACCTTGCAGCAGAGTTGAATCAGATCCACTCCTCAAGCAGACCATTGCCCGCTGCTCTCACTTAAGATCCTACCACCTCTACCCCGGAGTCTACTTCCGACCCTCCTACCTACTACATACCCCCTTGTTCTACTCCAATTTCCACATCTGTTACTGCTCCTGCTTGAGTCATAGTGGTAAGGAAGAAGAATCATAGAGCCCCTTAACTGCAAAGCCTGCCATCCCAGTGGCTACCTCTACCCACAGCCTAGTAGTGACCTAGCTGAATATGAACTGCCCATGATGGAAGGCCACCTAATTATCAAGAGAGACCATTTGCCACTCATTGCATCAGCCTGGGAACTGAATGACACAATCAACAAGGCTCTTTCGACTACCTTCATTCAGACTATTGCCCTCTCCGAAGGCAAGATTACTAT
The DNA here is from genome assembly GCA_014065205.1 of Tuber brumale. NCBI lineage: Eukaryota > Fungi > Ascomycota > Pezizomycetes > Pezizales > Tuberaceae > Tuber > Tuber brumale. Next base: position 423,062 of record JACCEG010000089.1, on the reverse strand, counting down.
TACTCTGATGGAAATAGTCAGAGCAACTACTCTCAACAGTATGTATATGTTCTTCCACCTGATGCTAGATACCATTATCATCAATCTTGACCCCTATACCACGTAGCTTATTGTGTATGGCCTATGCACCTCTGAGCCCCTAGCTATTATTACCGCGGAGCTCACTATGTATAATACCAAACCTGCCTTTACTCAACCATCTATATAGCCTACCTCAGATGACTCACCTGCTGGGAAAGCTATTTCCTCTATTGTAACAAGCATCACTGGCACCCCAGTCCCCATCTTTGTTGACAGGATGGTGTCAGCCATCTCCACCCCCTTCAGGATAAAGCTGCAGGTTTTCTTCAATTCCCTCATACTGTGCTCACACGTCCACCCATTTGGACACCGTAACAACAAGTATGTCCACCCCACCTGGTAGCTATTGCTGCATGGTCTCACACTCTACTGGCGATCATTTTATACCACAGCTACCTACTACATCAGAGTCCATCCCTGCAGTCACTTTACTCCTAGATGTGTGAACTGTAATAGTCATCATGGAGCCTACTCACTCTCCTGTCCTACCTACACTGTTCATTGCTCTTGGGACTCGGATGAGGATTAGGAAGGGCATGAGATAGCTGATACCCAACACCTTAGTGGTGTCGTTTCTTGTCTACATTCGGCTGGGACCCTTTTACTGTTACAGTTATGGCTTAGCTAGGAGAACAGGATTTCATATGACTTATAGTTATGAGTCATAAGTATATTATGTTTCACCAATGACTTCGGTTCAATGTCATGGGTTTCACTCCTGTGACCATTTCGGTCATATGACTTCATCCCATGATAGTTTCATATGACTTATCGTTAAGAGTTATAGGTATGTCATGTTTTGCACATGACTTTACTTAGAGGTCATGGGTATCACAAATGCGACTACTTAGGTCATTTGACTAGTTTTGGTTGGAAGAAACATAGAGTGAAGAGCGACTATAAAAGGAGCTCAATAGGACCAGGGAGATGAGCCATTGTCTATTTCTTCGATTTTCCTTGTGCTTGAAATTAACCCTCAACACTGGAATCTCATAATCCCCCATGCCCCTCCTCGCCTCCTGTGATAGTTTCATCCTGGAAGTGACCACCAACCCCATTCTCTCCTCACTGTTCTCTTTCGCTTTTTCATGCATTGAGGCTTTTCCTCCTCTTAGTTCTGGTACTGCATTCTGCAGCGTGTTCCCTCCTTTCTCCTCACTTAGCAAAGCCCCCCTTACTGTCAGCCACTGCTCGCTTCCTATCTAACAGATAGCTGAGAACAATGTTTGTGATATGCTAGGGCTTCCAACAGGTTGTTTAGTCAATCTTACACCTCCTCTTCAGTCGGCATATGGTGGTATCCCATCCACTAAGGGATACTATCTCTAGTAGAAGAAAAGACTACATGAAAGACATGGTAAATTGTCTTGCCTGCCATCAGTGGAGCACCTAGTTAGACATGAATATGATTACCAAAAGTTGACAGGATCGTATTCGGTTTCCGCTCCTTTGTTGTAGTTAGATCAGCTGGCACCCTACCGCTATACACTGTCCTTCCTTGTCCATCGGTGTCACCTCCAGGTTTCCAAGCCTGGATTTCATTGGTCTCTGTGCCTCACCCAGGGTCCTTTTGCTTTCCACTTTAGTTTTCCCTTTGGTATCCGACCACCCTTGCCAGGTATGTCCCCGATGGCAATATATACTTTTATCCCCAGTGGCGCAGCCCTTTGACTGTATGGTTGTAGTTGAGGTTGTTTGGATAGGCTTCTTGATACTGGTTGTAGCCACAGTCAGGAGTACCCGGCTGCCTGTATTTTGATAGATAGTGGGGCTTTTTGTTTATAGTCTTTACTGTTTTGTGTATACTGAAGGTTTACTAAATGGGTGAGCTTTTTCAACTGCATGGGAACTCGGAGTTGGTTGGTCTAGGTGAGACCCTTCCATATTCATGTTGTCAGGTGATTGGGCTAGGCACTTTGTTGCTGATGATGATAGGTTCGTAAGAGTTTTTCTTCTGGCTACCGAGAGGATAGCATAGGGGAGGGGGTGAGTGCATCTCCCATAGTGTGACAAGCTGCATGTGGATGTTGTACCTTAAACGCAGAATAAAATTGATGGGGAAAAAAAAAAAGAACAAAAAGTAAAGTAAGAGGACCAAGAAAATGAGCCATTCTTTATTCCTTTGATTTTCCTTACACTTGACAACATTTAAACCTCTATGCAGGAATCTTGTGATCCTCCTTACCCTCCTCTCTTCACCAGTGATGGCTTTGGCCTATAGGTGATGGACATCCTCATCCTCTCCACACTGTCCTCTTTCATCTTTTCACCACTGTGGGTCTTTTTCTCTCTTGGGTTCCAGTACTGCATTCAGCTTCCCATTCCCTCCTCTCTCCTCGCTTAGTGATGCCATCCTCACATTTGGTGAATGCTGGCTTGCCACATAACAGATAGCGGGGAACATAGTCTGTTGTATGTGAGAACTTTCAGTAGGCTATTTGGTCAAACTCACCCTTCCTCTATGATCAGCATGTAGTGGTATCAAATCTACTAGGTGATGCTATCTCTCACATAAGACGGGACTAAATGACAGATGTGGTAAAACATTATGCTCCCCATTTGAGGACTATCAAGTCAGACAGAAACACAAGTACAGAGAGTGGACATAGTTGTGCTTGGTTTGCGCTCCTTTTTCATGATCTGATCGGCTGACACCCTACCACCACCTGCTATTCTTCTGCAGCCTTTAGGCGTTACTACGAGGTTTACTGGCCTGGATTGCAGCGGTTGCTTTATCTTGTCATGAGTCCTTTTGACGTCTGCTTCGGCTCTGCCATTGGTCTTCCACCAGCTTTGCCAGATATATCCATGTTAACTATAGATATATTTATCACTGGTGGCTTAGAGCTTCAGTTGCACTAATGGAATTTGGGTTGTTTAGGCCGGCCTTTCGCGGTACCTTGTTGCCACTCTTGGGCTTCTGGGATTCCTTTGTTTTGATAAGTTAGGGGGCTATTTCTTTTCACAGTCTTTACCATTCTTGTATACTACAAGTTTGCTAGGTGCAGGAGTTTTTTAACTGCATGGGGTGTTGGAGTTGGTAGTACTAGATGAGACCTCTCAGCGTTCAAGTCGTAGGACCTTTGGCTGGACACATGGTTGTCATTGCTGAAGGGCTCCATGATGGTTTTTCTTCTTGCTACTAGAGAGCTGGTATAGGGGAGGAGGTGAGTGTGTCTGCCATAGTATCTCAAGCTGCATGTAGATGGTGTACCTTAAACACAGAATAAAATTGAAGATCATAAATAGAAAAAAGAAAACAATAGAATGAAAGAAGAGACCTGGGAGATGAGCTCTTCATACTTCGTTCTAAGTTACTTTCATACTTATTACTTTGCACTTTATGAATTCAAAATCTTTGCGCTCTTTGCATTATGAATACATATAAATCACAACTCTACTAAGCATGTAAAATGGGCCTGAGGAGGTTTATTGCAGGCAGGATCCACCAAATGCGCTGGGGCAAGAGCTATCTTGCTACCCACTCCTCCTGGTTGATGGACAACCCCTCGCTCCTCTGCCCTCGTTGTGAGGAAGATGCGCGAGAATTCGACCATGCCATCCTACACTGCGAGTCCCGCAAAGACCCTTGCGAGTGCCACCTTCAGGGGCTCCCGAGGGTGGTAGGAACAGCCTGCTATGGACCAACAAGGACGCCCTCCACTCTCTGGCAGGGTACCTTGATGTCACCACCACAGGCTTTCCCCCTGGCATGCCTCCTGCGTACTGGGACCCTCCGTCCAAGCCCCTTCCCCGCTGCCCGGAGCTTCCGATACACGGGTTCAGGCCCTGAGTTATCACGCCCGCCGTTAGTTGTACTCCTTCCTATAGTTCACTTTTGGTTGCTTTTGTTGGTTTTAATTTTTTGTCATGATTTTTGTACTTGCTTGCTTGCGTTCCACGGGATTTTGTGTCAGCTATTGGACACGGATTGGACGATTATATTTTTGGTGGGATATGTTTGCTTTGTGATTGCAAGTTTTGAGATTCAGGTTTTGTTTATGCCATAGCTAGCGCTGCATGCCAGTTCTTGTCGTGTAAACAATAAATACATAATAATAAAAAAATAAAATAAAAAAATGAAAATAAAAAAGAAAAAAAGTACTAAGCATTTAGAGTTGAAGAAAGAGTACAATACGCAATAAGAACAAGAGATATGAAGTCTCTCCGACCTTATCATAGACATTGGTCTAAGAACTATAGTCGAGAGGAAAGAGTAGTATTGTCTACCGGTTGCTGAGATCTAATACCGGTTAGGGATCATAACATCTATCCCCAACTAGTTATGATGGCGATTTGGTGGCTTGACTTTATCTATTAGTTGTGGACTAGTGTGGCTTTAGTTTTGTTACTAATTCTGCTCATGGATACTTACAGGGCTCTTACCAGCTATAATTTGTACTATTTGATTTCATAGGCTAGTTATTCAATTGACCGGCTTGAGTGACTTTACTGTTCCTGATTATTTTACTTATATTTTTTGATGCTGGATTTGCTGATTGGCTCTTTGGAGGCTATACTTCACTGTTAGAGAGCCCTTGGCACTGGGGATTATGCTTTTTCCACCGGAATTGCAAGCATTCAAGGTTGGTTGATTTATGTAATTTCCGTAGTTTTTACGATTCACGTTTTTTGTATGCCATAGCGTGAGTTGCCACTACAGTTTTGTGCCTTTTTTTTCGCATTATTTTCTTTTTTCAGATCATATAGTTATTGTTTAATGTATAAAATTGTCATCCTCTCTCTCCTCTACAGCTCTGGCAGTAGAAATTTATTTACTAATCAGGAACAACTCAACACCAAGAAAATATCCGTACTTTTTCCTCCTTGCACCCCTCCGCGAGGAAAGTCAAGGCCATTATCCTTCATCTCTGTTTGCCTTTCGCCATCATCTATATTGCTTTTTCTTCCATACACTTACCCTTTTGCCTCTCTATACTCTTTTTTGATATCTTGCTATATCACTTCTTTACTTTGACCTGCTTTTGTTAAGCATAATTCTTAATATTTGGTATGTGTGGCTACCGCCATTTTGCTCTGAGCAGAGGGCTGGGAACAGAGTGTATAGTATGTGATTGTGATGGATTGTTTTCTTCCTTTGTAGGGGGGTAGGGGACTCTCCTCAACAGGCAACTGTCGATTTCTGCACTCTTCACCATTGCTGCTGCCAGCTAGTGGTAGCCTATTCAGTAAGCAATATTAGCTTGTGTTGAATAAGGGACTACATGAGAGACGTGGTAAACCAGCAGGAGGTATTGAAAGGAGCCGACCAGCAAGGCACACACATGATTACTAATAGTTTTAGCGACTTGGATCTACCCCTCCTATTTGTCATCCTCACTCTTGTGAGGATTGGCTTGCATCCAACGGCTTTTTCCACTACCACCATGTGGGTATCATCCAGGGTCCATCCCCGCCTTTGCCTATGACTTGGGACTCTATACTCCCTGGACTAGTACTCTACTACCACCTCTATGTACCTGGCTGGTACTCTACTACCTCCTTCTACTATTGGCTAAAATCCTACTGTCTAGCTGGTTTCTCTCTGCCTCACCTCTATAGCTGTCATCCTACTGCTGCCACTCTGAATTTCAGAATGGCAGAGGGTATCAAGTTCATCCACCACGTACAAGCTTCTATAACGAGGAAGACTTATCTTCTCGGACCTTCCGTCTTTACCTGTATAGTGAATGGGACATATGTGCCCCCTTTCTGGCTGCACTACATTGCATTAGCTAAGTTCAGGGTGTTGTGCCTTTGGGCATCTGTTGGTTAAAGTGGTGCATTTCACAGGTCTATGTTGTTTCGATTTAGTGCTCCGCTTGTGGGAGAAAGTTCATTATGATATTGTAGCAGTTAGTTTAGGTCCATAAGGTTCAGGATGCTAGTTGTCGGGAGCTCGTTTTCTACTCCTCAGGGGTTTCACTGTGGCTGCCATGGTATGGCTGGAGCTAGTAGTTTTAGAGGTTCTATAGCGCAAGCTCCGTAGGACTTCTTTATATCACATAAATCAAACGAAGAATTGATAAAATCAAAAAAAAAAGAGACAAAAGTAAGGCACAAAATTGTGTGTACAGCTAGGGCTATGGTATACAAAAAACCTTAATACCAATGCATTAAAAAAGAAAATTCTTTTTTTTTCCAAATATCTCTGCAAGCTATCTATATAAGCATGAAAACACAATTCCTAGTAGTCTAAGCAGTGACTAATAGTTAATCATTGCCTCCCAATGGCCCAGTTCCTAGCAAACCAGTGAGGAATACATGTAATATGATAACTAAATGCAACATACTTCTGGCTCATACCAGTCACCAACTTATGAAATCAAACAGTATAAATTGTAACAGGTAGCAGTTTTAGAGATAACCTAAAGTAATAATAGTAAAGAAACCAAAGCTATACTGATCAATAATAAAGAGATGAAGTCAACCCATAGCAGATCCACCATACCCAGTATAGGGCAGAAGAATACCAGCCAAAGGTAGAGAAGAAAAAAAGAGAAGAAAAAAGGAGAAGAACTGGGAGTGGCATCAGGTATTTATTATCTCAACCGCCTCCTCATCCTCATTAGAGCTCCCAGAGGGACATGTAGAGTGGGCAGAGAAGCAGGGACAATGGACTTCCCAAGTACAATCACAGTTTATACACCTCACAGTAATGTGACTACAGTGACAGCCTGAAATACTGCAGGTGGCTGTGGGGCAGGAGTGATCTCTAGTAGAGTTAAAGAGAAAGCACTAGTGGCAGGCAGAGAGGCGATTGCACTAGTTAATATGGTGGCCAAATGATTTACAATTTCAGTATTGAGTGAGAAAGTTGAAGAGAAGCTAGTGCTCTGTCCTACAAGTCGTGGAAAAGACTGACAGATGTTGGGCCAACACCAAACTCTCGTATAACTTAGGAACATAGGACAAAATCTTCAATCAGAGAATCTGTCGTGGAAGGCTCATCTCGATAAATGTGTGCATAAAGATTTATAGCAAAAGAACTTTATATTGATAACATGTCTTCTCAGTTGCTAGACAATATCTCTAAAGCTCATGAGGTACTTCGATATTTATATCCTTTGTTAGAGTGTTCGCCAACTACTTCTAACTACTATGCCTCTGAAGTACCATTCTGGTTCTAATACTAGAATGTCTAGAATCTTATAAGTGTGAGCACCCTTTGACCCTGAAATTTCTTGCACCTCTTCACAGTTATGCAATAGTATTCCTCCGCTGGGTTGACTGTGCTATTTGTTTTACTAAACAGCGATCCACAACTTAGTTAACCACATTGACTATTTTATTACTCTTCGTCTGGTTAACTATCATTCGAGTAGTCTCTTGAGTCATGAAGGGATTAGTGTTTTGTAGGGTAACCTTGTACCAATCGTAAGTCCAAGTCCGACATCTTAATGTCAGAAGGATCTTTCTCTTATGTTGGTCTTCCTTTCAGAGCACACTTCCCATTAGGCCACCTCCTTCTGTAGAGGGATCTTGTTAGTAGGACCAATAAACTTAAAGCTGATCTCAGAAAGGTATGGGTAGAGTTGATATGCTTTTAATAACTTCTGCCACTGTGGCATCCTATTGAAGTATTTCACCGAAAGTGTCCTGTCACCTTTGGCCCATAATTTGTGAGCCTAACTTTGAAACCTACTATCGCAATACACCTCTGTCGGACTTCTTATACTTCACTACCCAGATGTCGTGAAGAGTCACCTCCCATAAATGCTGTGAATCGCATGGGGCCAGATAGACAACCGAGATATAAAGGGTGGTATGAAGTTGGCTTCCTTGAGGTGACATTTGAGTTAAGGAATGCAACTTGCAAAATATCTCTAATGACATGCAAGCCCCATAAGGGGGCCAGAGTTAGGTGTGGTCTAGCCAGACAATCTAGTGCCTGTGTGTAGTAATCAATCTATGAGGCCTGTGCACCTTTTGACCTAGATTTCCATATGTCTAACAACAGTTGCCTGTTAACAAAGAGGGGTATTTTGATGCCCATGATGATAACAACATTAGAGGAACCAGCTTTTCCAGCTAAATCATCTGCAGAGGTTAGCCAACTATGCAGTTGAGTAGGGAAAAGCCCCCTCCTCCAGGTAGTAAGATCTGTGGTAATAACAGGTAGGGGTTAAGAAGTGGAGAGAGGTCATTCACAATGAACTGTTAGGGCAGCGTGTCCTGCTAGACAATTATAGTACCATGAATCTGACAGAGGAAGGTACTGGCCTGGCTCTTAAGTGAAGTGGTGCTAACTGCCTCCATAGTGATCAGGGTGACTGTACGTTCAGAATTGGCCACCATCAGGATGCAGGAGTTGGAGAAACCCTTGGTGATAGCATATTACAGCTCAAGTGCTGATAGTGGAAGAATGCAGCCTACTCTCTTATTGATGTACTGACATTTTCTCATAGTGACAGTTTTCTTAGGCTGGGTTGTAGTGTGGCAGTGGTGGCTGGAACTACTTGAATAGCAGGCTTCATGGTTGAGGGAGTAGTCATTTTGTCACTCCTCACAACTGTCGCTTAAGAAGGGGCACCAACAGAGGTGGGAATCAGGACAAATGAGGGGGGCATGAGGGGGACCTAAGGGTGGGATGTAAACTCCTAAGTAGAGGTGGTGGGGTCCGGGATGGGTGCTGGAGGAAAGAGTAGTGGGTAGATCTGGTCCGGCTCAGCTGTGAGGTCACTTACTATGTAATTAAAGTCATGAAACTTTCTCCTATAATCGATTCTAATCATATCTAGTATTCTGGTATATACTAGCATCTTTGGTACGGGGTTGAGGTGGCCCAGTGCGATGGTAAGGTCCACCTTGATAAACAGGCTCTGAAAGTAGACTGCATTAGGACAGGGGGCTGTAGTTACCTCCCAGAGGAGGATAGGAAGGGAGGTGTATGAGTTGTTGTTGTACGGCCATTTAAGAGCTGAGAGGCTCAGAGGTAATAGGATAGGAGAGAGGGTGCCACTGCTGTCATCAAGGATAAAGTGCTAGGTACTGGAGGATAGGATTGTTTTTCTGTTAGTATCAGTAGGCTTCTTCTTCCTTCTACCTCTTCAAACTATGAAAGCTGCAGCCACTGTATCTATTAGTAGTGATAAAGGCCTTTAGCCGAGAGAGTGGCAAAGTGCATGGTGGTGATAAATCCTTTTCCACTAGTAAGAAGAGGTCTTGACTATAAGTTCGCATTGGTCTTTTCTTTGACTATATTTGTAACAGACAAGAAGAAGGCACAGTATTGTACCTTTTTCGCTTTCTTTTCTGCTCATTTGTCTTCTCATTGATTTCATTATGCAGTTATTGCTAGGTACAAAACTGTACCTGCAGTCCATGCTATAGCAGACAAGAAACCTTAATCTAAAAATGTAATAAAGGAAATAACAAAATTCTAATAATACATACAGCTCTCTACCTGAGTGTGAAAAACCTAATCCCAAACATGGATAGTTGACTAACTGCCAAGTATATTCTCCCAAAGACCAGCTTAAACAATCTACCATCAAGAAACAAAAGAACAATAATCATGCAAAGTAAATTACCCCAAGTCCGCAATCACAATAACCAGTATAAGAAACCCAAATGTACAAATTGCAACTAGTAGAAGCTGTGGCTATACTCAAGGCAGAAGTAGTAGAAGAATTGGGGCTCTAATAATCAACAGTCAAGAGATAAGGACAACCTACAGCATGGTCATTGTAATGATTAAACAGCAGAAGGATGGTAGTCAAACCTAGAAAAGAGGTGATGGCAAGTTAGTATTAGGTATCAGCCATCTCCACTCCTTTCTCATCCCAATCCGAATCACTAAAAGGACAGGCAGGGTTGGCAGGGCAGATGGGAGATAGGACTTTATCAGGACCATCTGTTAGGCATATGGAAATCTGAGACAAAGTGCACAGACCTGACGGTAGGGTAACTGGGCACAGACCCTCGATTTTCTGAAGGTCCAACACCCCCCTCGAGCCCCCCTCTGGGCCACTCACATCATTAGCGAGATTTCGCGAGTGGCATCCCAGAACTAAAAAGTCACATCGATGAAGCACACTTCCTAACACCCCGTATGTCACCACCATCCATCCAACCGGATGCTTACAGGATATATAAGTGCGGACCTTTGGCGAGATCTGGGAAGTAGAACGGAAGATGTTCGTCGCAGGAACAGTGATATAGTAGGCTTCAAAGTTAGGCTTCCTAAACTATGGGCTGCAGGTGACGGGATGTTTATAGTGACATACTCTAAGAGGATGTCCCAGTAGCAGATGCGATGAAGGACATACCGGATCCACCCATACCCTTCTGATATCAGCTCGAGATTGGTTGATCCTAGCAATAGGACCCTTCTGAGAAGCGAGGGGACCAAGGGGAAGAACGCACAGACAGGAAGACTTAGATAAGTCGGAGCCCCTTAAGATACTGACACGTTGGGCGCAGACTTGCGATTGGCAGTTGATGACCTGGCAAGAACCTGATTTCTTAATGACCGAAGAGACGACTGGAACAATAGTCAATAAGACTAAAGTACTATAATAGTCTATGCAGATATCTATGTTAGAAAATGCTGTTTGGTAAAACAAATAGTGCAGTCATCCCAACAGAGGAATACTATTCCATGACGGCGAAAGGGTCTGATAAGTTTCACGGTCAAAAGGTGTTTGCACTTATAAGATTCTGGACATTTGTGTATTAAAACCAGTGTGGTACTTCAGAGGCATAATAGTTAGAAGTAGTTCACGAAGTCGCAGACGTAGGGTATAAATATCGCAGTGGCTCCCGAGCTTTACAGACATCACCAAGTAATGGAGAAGATATGTTATCAATATAATATTTTTATATACTTTAAAGCTTCATCTTCCCTATTTTGGGGAGGTGAGCCTTCCTCGACCGGTTCTCCTATCGAAGATTTGGCCTATATACCTCAGTTATAGACTTGATTTTCGCGTCCGCCTAAGCCTATATTGATAGTTCCCCGGTTACCAATGCTCCCTATATGGATTATGAGTTCACTTCAAACTCGACCCTCAGCTCATCCTTCGATTACATATATGAAGCTCCTCATGTCCCACCTTACATTCACACATTTGAAGAAATCTTCGACAGTGAGGTTTCCCAAATCGCAGAACTGTATACGCAAAGAGCCCTCCTGGTTCACAATACCTTTCAGGATCCCAACCAGTGATCAGTTCAATAGCATATATGGCACCAAGTACTGTCTGAACTTCGAGCTGAGTTCAACCAAGTCAGAAGACTTCATCACGTGGAGTACCCAGTATGTGGAGGACAAGAAACCAGTCACAGTTATCCGTGAGTCATCCATTCCGCGGGCTTTGGCTTGAAACCCAGACATGTACTATAAGTACATCTTGAACCACGAGAGAATCGAGATTCAAGTCCTCAATCCAGAATCAGATCGCCCAAAACCTTTTTTACCTCCACCTTTGGAACATCTCTGACATTGCATACCTTATATCCAATTCCGGAAACCATATAAAAGATATCTAGAACTGTTGTATGAAGTACCAGTAATCACTCAACTAGGGCTATTAGAACAGTTAGGCTATCTGGGAAGTATCACAATAGTCAAGATACCTCAAGACCCGAGGAAAAGAATGATGGCGGGAGAGCCAGGGCACACCAGACTGTATACGACGGGAACCGGTGACCCGGATATACATAGTCCCTTCCCAGTTACACCTCAAGAACCAGTATTCCAGGGAGGAGCACTACCCGCTGCCAGATCCACTAGTGTTGCAAGCACAGATCGGATATTGAGATCCTTTACATCAAAGCAAGTAGGAGACCAAGCAGCAAATTTAGCCAGGCAAGCCACTCGCCTGGGGTAAACCTTGAGTTGGATAAGGCAGGACATAGACACCTGGTACGACCAAGTAAACATCACCTTCAAATATTTGAAGGGAGTCACGTGAGACAATACCATAAAACTGCTCAAGGTTGAACAGCAAATCACCTATGGACAAGATGTCCATGACAACAATATTGCAATTTTTCTGATGCAGCTAGCAGGGATGGAAAGGAGGTCAAGGGTATCCAAGAGGAAATACTGCGAGCGGTAGCAATGAAGATAGATACCCAAGATAGGCCTTAGGTGGAACATAAAGATGGAACCACGATGTTACTGGAAACGATTGGGCAACAAAGCCAGGAGGTATTCGCCGGAGATCACATACTGGAACAGATAGTCATCGGTTTAAGAGTGGAATTCTGAGAATTTAGGGCTGCGAGCATCACTCCAGAAAGAGAGGTCAACCGTACCCTAGCACAAGGGTGTCTAGATAGCACTACTCAGCAGGTAGAAATTTGCAGGTCCCTAGCGCAGCAACAGCGACAATATGAGGAGACAAATAATACCCTAAAGGAATTAACGGCAGCAGCAAATAAGATACTGGCTGCCATATCAAGTCTTGAAGCTGCAGGACCAGCACCGTTACCGGCCATCGTTGAAGCTGATGAGGAAGAGTACTAAGTTCTGCCTACCCGAATGGACACTGGGAAGGGCGAAGAAGCAACGGATGCATCCCCCTTATGTGCCCAGGGAGGTGACAAAGGAGATCCCACTAATGGCTATGACGACGATGATGAGAGAGGAGGAAGGAGAAGAAGTCCCAGCCATGACAGGCGAGGACAGACACGAGGTCAGACTGGTATGAGAGAAACAGTTGCCAATGCGATGGCGCTAAACATTAAGCAACTAGCAGAAGCACCCCCATTCTTTGAGGATAAACCCATACAAGATATATACGTGTGGATTATACAATGCGCGGACTATTTCGAAAGAAACCCATGGATCTGGGAGTATGCCCGGGAACGAGTTATATAAGCGCTTAACGTAGTAAATGAGACATAGTACTTCCTTACACTATTTGGTAGCGGAAGGCTATGGATGGTGTTCAAAGGGAAACCCAGCATCCCAACCTGGCTTGGTTGACTCAGTTGGAACATGACAGGATCAAGCAATTCGCGGCGGTAGAAGCCAAAAGACTAGCGCTATGAGCTTAGCAGCTAGTTGAGTACAAAGTCAGTATTGAAGGTTACCTTATGCTTGTGCATAAACAAAACAATCAGGCCCTCATAATGGGAGAATCCTGGAGGGAGGATGTCAAAAACAAACTCCCCAAACAAATTGTGCGCAGGTTGTGGACTTTGAGATACATGACGGATCAACAATGGAAAAAGGCACGCAGGCTATGTGGGTGGTCGGAAGAAGTACTTCACGCTAGAGAAAACCGGGCGAGAGACAAACCATCCCCGCTCAAGATAGTCCAAGAGGTCAAAAGAGAGGACCAATGTGTTAGGCGGATGCCAAACTCAAGTATACAACTGATAGACTTGGGTCAAAAAGTCTTCATTTGGAGAATCTGCGGAGGAAGGCTCATCCCGATAAAATAGGTAAGGTAAAGATTTAAAGTGTCAAATAATATTATGTTGATAAGATCTGTTCTCCGTTGCTTGATGATGTGTGTAAAGCTTGGGAGGCACTGCGATATTTATATCCCACGTCTGAGTGTTTGCGGACTACTTCTAACTACTATGCCTTCGAAGTACCACTCATGTTTTAATAGGCAAACACCCGGAATCTTATAAGTGTGGACACCGTTTGACCCTGAAGCTTATCACACCCTTTTGCAGACACGGAATAGTATTCGTCCATTGAGATGACTGCCCCATTTGTTATACCAAACAGCGCCCTCCAACTTAGATGTCCGCATAGACTATTATATTACTTTAGTCTTGTTAACGATCATTCCAGTATTCTCTTCAGTCATGAAATGATCAAGTTCATGCCGAGCTACCTAGTGCCAATCGCAAGTCCAACCCCAATGTGTCAACGTCTTAACGGTCTCTGACTTATCTAAGTCTTTGTTTTTGAACGTGCTTCCCCTTGGTCTGCCGGCCTCCATAGAGGGGTCTCATCATTAAGACCAACAAACCTACAGCAGATCTCAGAAGGGTATGTGTGGATTTGGTATGCCTCTGATAGCCTCTGCTACTGGGACATCCTCTTGGAGTATTTCGCAGAAAATGTCCTGTCACCTGCGGCCCATAGTTCAGGAAGCCGAACCTTAAAGCCCACTATCTCAATGTGCCCACCACGGATCTCTTCTGTTATACTTCTCAGATGTCGCCAAAGGTCCCTTCCCACATATCCTGCGAACAGCATGCGGTCGGCTGGATGGTGGGGACCTATATGGTGTTATGAAGTGGACTTCTTTGATGTGACATTTTAGTTGTAGGACGCAACTCGCGAAATCTCGCTAATCACGTGCGGACCCCACCAGTGGCCCAAAAGGGTATGTTGGCACTCCGGTAAATTGAGGGTCTGTGCACAGTTACCCTACCGTGAGTCTGTGCTCATGTCTCGGATTTCCTCTATGCCTAACATGAGCTCCCTCCTACCAGGCTTCGCCTCGAATCCCTTTATACCTTCTTCATATTTTCTTCTAAATCCATTTTAACACGTAGTGTGGTCAGGGTAAAAAGCCTCATACGTTTACTTGGCCACGGTAGCAACACCCTTTCCTCACCATCTTCCTTCTGCCCTTCCTGGCATATCCGGATTTTCATTTTGAAAATTCTCCTCAACTTCTTCAGCGTTTTCCATACCTGTAGCAGGCACCTATGTGTTCTCTTCTTTTGAACACCAGTGCCATTTCACGAAGTACCATAGTTCTTGCGTTTCTTGATAGCCAACGCATACTCGTTTCCTGTAAGAACGAATCTCGCCTCTTCTTATTTTTGCAACCTCCCATTGTAGATTGCCGTCAATGTCCCCCGGTTCTCTTGGGGGTTGTTGGCTATTATCATGAACTGATTCGCGATATGGTTCCAATAGTGCAAGATAGAATACAGAGTGAATGTTCCATGGATTGGATATCTTGTGCTTGAAGGCTCCTGATCCGAGTTTTTCCATGATTTGAAAAGAACTGTATAGCTTTGGACTTAGCTTCTTTGATTTCTGTCGGGTTCGCATGTTCTTTACGTTTAACAGTACCTTGTCCCTGATTTTGAAGTCTGGATGTTGTCGCGCTTTGCGGTCATAATATTTTAACATTCTGTCCCATGTCTTTTCTGGTGACCCTCTTGCTGGTTCATGTATCATCTTAATCCAGTTCGCATAGAGTGTTGCTGCTGGATTTTGCGCTTCGCGCTCCTTCATCCACTCTATCTGTTGATGGAAACTATAGTTCGTATAGGATAGTGACATCCTATGAGCCTTGGTTGCGGAGTTGTTATAGGCATGTTCAACAAGTAGTAGTAGCTGATACCAGTCATCCTGATCATAGTTGACAAAACTTCGCAGGTAACCTTCCAACACTGGGTTGGTTTGTTCAGTTTGTCCGTCAGTTTGAGGATGCTATGCCGTTGACATTCTTCACTTAATTTCCTGTGCTTTGCAAAGCGATTCCCCGAGTTCTCCTGCGAACTTGGAGTCCCTATCGGAGGCGATTTCCACAGGTAGGCCATGGAGTCTCCGTACCTCTTCCAGGAATGCATTTGCGACATCCTTGGCCAAAGCCGAGGTTTGAAGTGCAATGAAATGTGCCATCTTCATAAATCGAGTAACTACTACTATTATCTGAGTGCATTCTTGCCACTGTGGTAGTTGCGTGACGAAGTGTGCTCAGATGGACCCCGATGTTGCGTATGGTATTTGCAGAGGTTGGAATAATCCATACTTATCATGTCTAGGCCATTTGCTATGTTGGCATTCATCGCAGGATCGTCCGTAGTCATTGACCCATGCCGCTAGTCCTTCCCACTAGAAGTTTGGCATAATAATCTTCCAGGTTTTTTCTTATCTGAAATGTTGCGCTACTTTTGTGTCATGACATCCTTCTGCGATTGTGGTGTACAGTGCCTGACTATCTGGTACAAATAGTCATTGCTTATAATATAGTAGATCATCGGTTAAGGTCCAATCTTTGCAGAAATCCTTTTCTTCGTCTCGTAACCTAATGAGTTCCTCTCTCCGTTGACTCCAATCTATGTCTGATCCAATAGCTGCCCATATCTCGCTTAAGAATTCAGGATTAAACTGCTTCATACCTTTTTTCAGGATTATTGCATTGGATATTATAACCTTTTCTGGTACTTCTGAAATGTCGTAGCAGTGTTTATTGTCTTTTGCTGATGCCTGCAGGTAACCTACGCTTGGTTCCTGTTCCTTAACGATCAAGGACCTTGTCGCTATATCGGTTCTTCCGAATCCCGCCGTTCCTTGTTCCGTGTCTTCCCAGTCGTCTACTTCCATCATGTCTGTGGTGTTGACCTATTCCACCTCTAGTTCAGCTATGCGATCACCCATTCTTATTAGGTAGTCTATATCCTTATGGTTTAAAAAGTACGACTTTGAGTTCTCCGGTGTAATCAGCATCAATTACTCCGGCGCCGCTGGATATTACACTTTGGTCCTCGAGTCCCCTTCTTGCGGCAACTCTTGCGTAAGTTCCTTTGGGTAGCCCCAGTGCTATACTCGTACTTATCAATGCTTGTCCATATTTCGGGACAATATCATCTTCAATAGCATACAGGTCACGTCCTACCACCATTCTTGAGCCCTTTGTCGGCAAGTATGCCTTTTTGCTCAATCTCTCGACCCTAATAACTGGCTCTTTTCAACCTCTCCGAGGTTCCAAATCCAAATCCTTATCTCCATCCCAGTCTTCTCCTTCATCGCCTACACTCGCTACCTGTAATACCAAGAAACTTTCTTCTTTCAAAACCTTTTGTTTGCAATGCGTACCTCCCTCCTCAGGATGGTAATCCTGCCATCTGCTTAATGTATTAGGCTTTCCGCCTTTTGTGCCTGGTCGGCATACAATACGAAAATTGTATTCCCCTAGCTTCTGAGCCCATCGTATTTGACGGCCACTCCAGACTTTCGAGGTTAGCAACTATTGTAGGTTCTGATGGTCGGTAAAGACCGTAATTGGTGTTTCCTTTCCGATCAAGTAGTGTCTCCATTCCTTAAATGCTGTGAGGATTGCGAGAAGTTCTTTGTCATGAATCTCAAAATTGCGCTCTGCTGAAATTTAATTTTCTGGAATGGAAAGCTACTGTATGTAACCTTTTCTCAAAGTATTGAGAGAGGACGCAACCGAGGGCAAAATCGCTAGCATCAGTTTCCACCATTATTTCTCTTTCTTGGAAGAGCTGGTGGAGAATGGGAGCTGCAGTGAATTGCTGTTTTCATCCTTCTAACGCCATATCCTGCTCAACTCCCCATTTGAAACTTTTAGGATTTCCCTGTAATGTCTCAGTTATGGGTTTGCAAATCGCCGTGAGGTTTATGATAATTGGTGGGTAGAAGTTAGCGAATCCAATAAAGACTTGTACTTCTCTAACTGACTTAGGTGCTTTCCAAACCATTATGGATTCCACCTTGCGAGTGCTCATAGACACTCCATCAACCATTACCATATCACCGCGGAATTATACCTCAGTGGCATGAAAGGCCGACTTTTTTAGCGATACCGCTAACTCAAAGTCCAATAGACTTTGTAAAATCTTTTTGACAGCTACGATATGTTCTTTTTCATCCTTTGTGTAGATGAGAATATCATCCAAATAACACACGACTGCAACATCCAGGCATTCTTTCAGTACTTGGTTGATCATATCTTGAAAAGTTGAAGGAGGGTTAACCAATCCAAAAGGCATAACCTTATATTCGTAATGTCTGGATCTTGTACTGAAGGCTGTCTTCCATTCTTCTCCTTCTTTTATCCTAATCAAGTGGTAACTATCCTTAAGGTCTAGCTTGGTGAAGATCTTTGCGCAGGCTACTCTATCTCCGAGTTCGGACATAAGTGGAAGGGGATATTTATTCAGGATAGTAATCTTATTTAGATTTCGGTAATCCACAACTAGGCATAGTCTGCCATCTGGCTTAGGTACGAATAATATGGGTGCTCTAGCTAGCGATTGACTCCATGTGATCTTTCCTGGTTTGATCATTATTTCCAAGTATTCTCGTAAAGCCTTAAGATGTTTCACGGATAGTGGATATATCGGCCCCAAGGGGGTAGTTAATCCTGGAAACAAGTTGATCTCAGTATCCAATGTCCATCTCAGGGCTAATCTTTCTGCCGTCTGAGCTTCAAACAAGTGCTTGCAATCCCAGTATTATTTCGGTAATGATTCGAGTTGCACTGTATTTTCTATGGCTCCGACTCTTCGGATGCAGTATGCATTGGGATTCCTGACGACGGATTCATTGTATTCGAACATATCCGCTATTCCTTCATCTTCTTCCACACAGGTTTCACAACATTTTGTGGAAAAAGTCCAATTTTCTGCATCTTCTATGTGAGACACTGGGTGTTCAAGATGCTACCAACCAAACAGAATTCTCATTCCATAGTGACCTGCTTTGGCCACTTCACAGGACGCTGGAGAGATGTCTCAGTTTTTTCCTATTTCTAATTTAACAGAAAGAGTGTAACACTTCCCTCCAGAAGCGGCTGATGATCCATCAAAGCCTAAGATATGAACTGCATTGCTGCGTTCTACTGTAGGAACACGAAGGTCTTCAACTAGGTCCTTCTTGATAAGGAATACATTGGATCCGGAGTCTAAGAAGACTTTAACTTTATATCGCTTATAGTATATATGGGGGTAGGTGATTCTCGCCGGACAGTGGGATCGTTTTGGTTTCGGAGCATCTAATTCCACCCCGTTCGCATGGATAAGATTTTCTTGGTTCTTTCGTTTAGGCATCATTGGTGTTGGGTGTAGGTCACAAGATGTTTGTTACTACGCCTGCGTAGTTTCGACCATCGAGGGCTCCTCAGTCAAACTAGTATCTCTTTAGCTCTAACAATCTAGGTCTACATACTCAGTGGTGTTTCACCGATACGCAATTGCACATGACCAGTTTTCAGGCTGGATGCCTTCCCCTGACATGCCAGACCTGGGCTCAAAGCAGATTTTTGGATAGTGATTAGCCATTATACTCCCCTGGTGTGTGGTTCCCATTTTCACCGATCCTTTCCCTCAGGGCTTCGGCTATCCAGCCAGCTCCCTCAGAGGGGCATTGCACACCAAGGCGGTACATCCCTATCCCACACTGTGGCCAAAAGGCAAGATAGTATATATGTATAATACGACTGAGACTCATGTGGTAGTTGGAACGGCCCGCGTCGGTTGTCCTCCTGTTGGGTATTATTATCAGGTAGATCTTGCATTTCTATTTCTCAACCTCTTCGGTATATTAACTTGCTTGCACACATGTAGCAGGTAACCACTAGGTGACTTGAGCAACTTCGTACTGTGGGCTCCCGGGCCATGTGGGCATGTTGATCTTCCTCTCTTTCGGTCAAGACTCTCTATATATTGATTCTTCTTTTCCAACTCTCCAGTCCCTCGAGGAGTCCCTTCACTTGGTGCCTACTTGCATTGATCCTGAAAACAGAGACACGCTTCGAGCCACTTTGATCATTTTGAGTTTTGATTCCCATAGTTGCACACGGAATACTGAATCACCGTTGTGGTTGGTACTCTATATAATGCAGCAAAAGGGGGTTCCCGTTTCGATTCCTTGTCTATCAGGACACGGAATACCCAAACCCCGTTGCTGTTGGTGCCAACAAACTGACCTATGTCAGTTCTTCGTTATGCGTCAATTCGCAGATTTTATTTACTCGTGCTGGTTGCTCGACGGACTCGACTCTGCCTGATAATTTCGGCTTTAAGATAGGCCACCATGTACAATGAATTCCCATTTTTATCGGTCTTGTGCTGACCCTGCTGCCAATATATGGGCATCTCTCCAACATGTCTGGTAGGTGTAGTTTTCTTTTCCATACCGTGTACAATTTCCATTTCACCTCCCAGTGTCTATCGCACTCTGTGTGATACTGGTATGGGCCTGCTCAAAGTTTGAGTGAGTAGTCTTTGTCGCACTTCCCAACCTTTTCCTGGGCTTCTCTCGCTCGTTGTCCCTTTTCCGCTTTCATGGTGGGGCTCCACCTCCCTTGACATGAGATTTATTTTCCCTTTGTCGCTACGGTTTAGAGTCCCGTCAGTCTTCTCTTCTGACCTCTTGGACTCCATTAGGCTTGGACAGTTTGTCTCTCACGATTCTTTCTCTAGCTAGCAGTCCTTCTTCCCACCCGCCAGATAGCCTGAGTGCCTCTTCCCGTTGTTGATCTGTCATATACTGCAAGGCTGACAACCTGTGGATAATTTGTTTTGGGAAGTTTGTCTTCCACTTCCTGCCTCCTGGATTCTCCAGTGATGCGTACGCAAATCTTATAGTTATGCATGACCTTAAGGTAACGTTCTACTCTGACTTCGTACTCGACTAGCATCATTGCGTGAAGCAGTAGTCTTTTGGCTTCCGTGGGGGTAAATCGTTTGATCATTTCGCGTTCGAAACGAGTCCATGCCTCCAGTTCTGGCTGCTGGGCATCCCCTGCAAGTCCGTCTGTAGCTTTCGGATACCAGAGGGTGTAAGCAAGCACAATTTCTCCGCAAGTATGGCTGAGCGCAGATATAACTCGTTCGCGCGCATCATCCCAGATTCGCGAGTTTTGTTCGAAATAGTCTGTGCATTGTATAATCTACGCATATATATCCTGAGCAGGATTGTCCTCAAAGAATGGGGGTGGCTCTGATGGTTACTTAATATTTACCGCCATTGCGTTGTCAAGTGTTTCTGCCATACCAGATTGATCTGGTGTTTCTCCTCGCCTGCCTCAGCCAGGACTTGCTCTCTATCTTCTTCTTTCATCATCAATGTCATTATCGTCACTAGGATCTCCATGGTCACCTCCTTGGGTACCGGCGGGAGATGCATCAGTGGCTTCTCTGCCTTTCCCTTTTGTCCTTCACGTAGGCGGAGTTTAATATTCTTCGTCATTCGCTTCTTTGACAGAGGGTAAAGGTGCGGGTCCTACTGCTTTAGGACTTGGTGCAGCAGCTAATATCTCAAGTATGGCCACCGTTAATCCTTCTAGGGTACTGTTCATCTTATCATTCTGCTGCTGCTGCTGGTCCTGAGACCTGTGAATCTCTGCTTGGCGGCTCGTCTGATCTAGGTGTATTTGTCCTATGGTACGGTTGACCCTTCTTTCCCGCTTGATGGTTTGATTTTGGGATTCTAGGAATTCTGTCCTTAGGTTGATGACCAGTTGTTCCAGCATCTGATCTTGGGCTAATGCTGCTTAGCTTTCTTGCCCCTGATGGTTTCCTGTAACGTCGTGGTTACCTCTGCATATTTCTGTTGACACTTATCTTGGGCGTCAATGTTGTTTGCCACTTCTTGCAGCATTTCCTCTTGAATCCCCTTGACCTCCTGTTCCACGCCTGCAAGCTGCATCAACAGGATTGCGAAATGATTGTCATGAACATCTTGTCCCTCTGCGATTTGCTGTTAAACCTTAATTAATTTTAAGGTAATATCTTGGGTATCTCCCTTCAAATATTTGAAGACGATATCGGCTAGATAGAGTGAGGTATCTATATCCTGCCTTGTCCGACCCAAGGCTATCAGAAGAGGGGCAGCGAACCTTGCGAACCTTGCAGCACAGTCTCCACTGGGTTTAGGGGTGGTAGCCCTTGATATCCGCCGAGTGCTTGTAACAGGAGGGGATCTGTGAGAGGGCATGTTTCCTCTCCGGAACGCGGGTTCTTGAGGTGTTAACTGGGAGGGACTTCATACAGCCGAATCATTGGTCTTTTCTGTTGTATCAGATCGGGTGTCCGCCGGTTTTCCCGCCGTTAGTCTTTTTCTGGGGTCTTGAGGTATCTCAAGCATTGTGATACTTTTCAGATAGGCTAATTGCTCTAATAGCCCTGGATAAGTGATTACTGGTACTTGGTACCAGAGTTCTTGATATCCTTTAAAGGGTTTAAGGAATCGTATGTAGGGTATCGAATGCCTGAGGTATGCAAGAGGTGTAGGTATAAAAGGGTTCGGTTGGTCTGATTCTGGACTCAGAAATTGAATCTCCAATTTTACGAGATTCAAAATGTACTTATGGTATATGTATAGGTTTCAGGCCCAGGCCGAGGGGATGCCGGGCTCCCGGATGTCTGTGCCTGGTTTCTTGTTATCGGAGTACTGGGTACTCCACTCAACAAAGTTGTTTGACTCGTTGAAACACTACACGAAGTCTGGTCCGTACCAGGTGCGATATATACGCTTGAATTGATCACGTGTTAGGATCCTGAAATGACCCGTGAACCATGAAGGTTGCTGTGTGAACTCTTCTTCGATTTCGAGTAGCTCAGGGGCGATGATTTCTGCGAACCGGTGAAGATAGATCGGACAGTGACGTGCTTCGAAAATGTAATAGAAGTCTGAGCTGAGGCTGGAGTTTGAAGTGAACTCTTAGTTCACATAGTGAGACTTGGTAACAGGAGAACTATCAATATACTGTTAGATGGACGCCAAACTCAAGTATACAACTGCGGGAGGTGGGCCAAAAGATCTTCGATTGGAGAATCTGTCGAGGAAGGCTGATCCCAATAAAATAGGTAAGGCAAAGCTTTAAAGTGTGAAACAATATTATATTGATGAGATCTGTTCTCCATTGCTGGATGATATTTGTATAGCTCGTCAGGCTCTTCAATATTTATATCCCTCATCTGTGAGTTCGCGGACTACTTCTAAGCACTATGTCTGCGCAGTACCTCTCTGGTTTTAATATGCAAACATCCGTAATCTGATAAGTGTAGACACCGTTTGACACCGAAACTTATCACACCGTTTCGCAGACACGGAATAATATTCCTCCATTGAGATGACTTCACTATTTGTTATACCAAACAGGAGCCTCTAACTTAGTTGTTTGCAAAGACGATTATATTACTTTAGTCTTGTTGACTATCATTGCCATAGTCTCTGCAGTCCTGAGGTGATCAAGTTCATGCCGAGCTACCTAGTGCCAATCGCAAGTCCGAGCCCAACGTGTCAACATCTTAACGGTCTCTGACTTCTTTAGCTCTTCATTTCTGAGCGAGCTTCCCCTTCGTCCGCCAGCCTCCGTAGATGGGTCCTATCACTAGGACCAACCAACCTACAGCTCATCTCAGAAGGGTATGGGTGGATTTGGTATGCCTCTGATAGCCTCTGCTACTGGGATATCCTCTTGGAGTATTTCGCAGAAAATGTCCTGTCACCTTCGACCCATGGTTTAGGAATCCTCACCTTAAAGCCCACTATCTCAATGCGCTCAGGCCGCAGATCTTCTGTTACACTTCCCAGCTGTTGCCAACGGTCCTCTCCGATATGCCCTGCGAGCAGCATGTGGTGGGAAGGACGGCGGCGATGTATTTGGTATCATGAAGTGGGCTTCATTGATATGACACCGGCGTTAGGGGATGCAACTCCAGAAATCTCGCTAATAACGTGCAGGCCCCATAAGGGAGCCGGAGGGGGGTGATGGCACTCTGATAAATCGAGGGTCTGTGCGCAGTTACCCTACCGTGGGTCTGTGCACATGTCTTGGATTTCCATATGTCTAACACAATGGCACTCAAAACCAAAGGGACATAAGGAGAATAAACTTTATGTCAAGGGAGGTGGAGCCCCACCAAGGAATCAGAAAAGCGAAAATGAGTCAGAAAAGCTATAGAAAAGGTTAGGACATGCAACTGAGACCACCCATACAAACTTTGACCAGGCTCATACTGGTATCCCGCAGAGTGTGATAGGCACATGGAGGCGAGCCCCAGATTATACATGTTGTGGAAAGAAAAACCACACCTACCAAATGTGTTGGGGAGATGCCCATATATCAGAGGCAATAGTCAGCTCAAGACTGATGAAAATGGGAATTTGTCATGTACCATCGCCTATTGTAAAGTATAAATTTGCATGCAGTGTCGCTTCCATCCAGCAACCAGCCTGAATAAATTGGATCCGCAAGCTGGTGGATGGTGAGGAACTGACCTTGGTCCGACGACTAGCACTAATGGCAATGGCATTTGGGTATTCAGTGTTCAGATGGAGGCGGAATGGAAATGGGAACCCCCTTTGGCCGGGGTATATTGGGTACCAACCACGACAGGGATTGGGTCTTCCCAGTACAACCATAGGAGTCGAAACTCAAAATGATTAAAGTGTCACGAAGCAAGTCTCTCCATTGAAGATCAAAGCAAGTAGACTCTAAGTCAAGGGACTCCACAAGGTACTTACGAGCTCAAACACAAGAATAAATATATGGAGAGTTTTGATCAAAACAGAGGATAGTGAACATGCCTACATGGTGCGGGAGCCAACAGTCCGAAGTTCCTGGAGTCACTTCATGGCCCCCTGCTTCCCATGTAAAAGCAAGTTTCTATACCGCAGAAGTTGGAACATAATAATGCACGATCTACCTGATACCAATACACGATAGGAGGACAACCAATGTGGGCCGTTCTACCTATCACACAAGTCTGAGTTGTATTATACGTATATACTATCTTGCCTTCCGGCCAGAGTGTGGGACAGGGATGTACCACCTTTGTGCACAAGGCCCCTCTGCGGGTGTGGGACGGATAACATAAACCCTCAGGGAATGGATCAGCGAACATGTGAACCGCACACGATGGGAGTAAAGTGGCTAATAACCGGCTGAAATTCTGCTATGATCGTATGTCTGGCTTGTGGAGAAAAGGTATCCAGCCTGAAAACTGGTTGTGCACAATTGCGTATCGGTGAAACACCGCTTAGTACGTAGACCCGGATTGTTAGAGCTAAAGAGTTGCTAGTTTGTCTGTGGAGACCTCAATGGTCGAAAATATGCAGTTGTAGTAACAAACATCGCGTTACTTACATCGAAAACCTATGATGCTCTGACCAAAAAACCTAGAAAGTCTTATGCGCGCTAAGCAGGAAGAACTAGACGCTGCAAAACCAAAAGGATACAACAGTCAGGAGGAGATCACTTGCCTCTATATACACGATAGGCCACAGAAAGTTAAAGTCTTGTTAAATCCGGGATCTAATGTGTTCCTTATCAATAACAAGCTAGTTGATAACCTTTGCATTACTATACTGGAACGCAATAATGCAGTTGATATCATAGGCTTTAATGGATCATGAGCTCCCTCAGGACGGATGTGTTACACTCTCCCTATGAAATTAGGAATAGTAAAAAATGGACACATCTGTAAAGTGTCACGTCAAGTAGTTAAAGCAGGTCAATATGGAATGATAATCCCTTTTGGTTAGTAGCATCGTGAAGACCCAGTGTCTCATGGAGAAAATGCGGAAGATTGCCCTTGCTGCAGAAAAGGTTGTGAAATCTGTAGGGAGGAAGATGAAGGAATAGCGGATATGTTCGAATATGATAAATAAGTCACTTGGGATCCTAATGCATGTCACATCGGATGGATCGTAGCCATCGAGAACATCTTGGAACTCCTTTGGTTACCGTAGGAAAACTGGCATTACAAACATTGGTTAGGGGTGCAGACGACAGAAAGACTAGCCTCGAGATGGAGCTGCGATGAGGAGATGAAGTTGATTCCAGGATCAACTCCCGCGTGAGGACCAATATATCCGCTATCAGAAAAACGGGTGAAGTAATCAAGAGAATACTTGGAAACAATGATTAAGCTGGGAAAGATTAGGCGAAGTCAATCTCCTGCCGGAGCACCTATATTATTCTTTCCCAACCCGCTGGAAGGCTAAACCTGTTTGTGGACTATCGGAATAAAAATCAGATTACCATTATCAACAAATACCACATTCCACTAATGTCCAAACTCCGAGACCCAGTCGCTGGTGCCAAGTTATTCAGCAAGTTAGACCTTAAAGAGGGCTACCACTTGATTAGGATTACGGAAGGAGATGAATGGAAAATACCGTTCCAGACGAGATATGGGCACTACGAATATAGGGTCAAGCTATTTGAATTGAGAAATGCTACAGCAACTTTCCTAGATATCATGAACCAAGTACTTAAAGAATCCTTAGATTTTGGAGTCATGTATTATGTTGACGATATTCTCATCTATTCAAAGGATGAAAAAGAACACATCGCAGCTGTCAAAAAGTGTTTATAAGGCCTATCAGACTTTCAATTAGCGGTATCAGCAAAGAAATCGACCATTCAGGCCACTGAGCTAGAATTTCACGGCTATATAGTAGTGGTCGATGGGGTGGCCATGAGCACCTGTGAGGTGCAATCTATAATAGTTGAGAAAGCACCTGAATCTGTTAGATAAGTGCAAGTCTTTATTGAATTAAGGAACTTTTACAAACGATTTATAAAAAACATCTCCGCTATTGGCAAGCCAATAACCGAGATATTGTAACGAAATCTGCAGAATTTCAAATGGGGAGTTGAGCAGGATTCTGTGTTCAAAGAATTAAAATACCGATTTCCCACAGCTCTCATACTCTATCACTTCTTCCCAGAAAGAGAGACAGTGGTGGAAACCGACGCTAGCGATTTCGCACTGGGTTGCGTCCTTTCTCTGTACTTTGAGAAAAGATTACATGCATTCCAGAAAGCTAAACTCAGCAGAGCGCAATTATAAAATTCAAGACAAAGAACTTAGGGCGATCCACGCCGCATTTAAGGAATGGACAGACTACTTGATAGGAACCGAAATGCCGATTACTGTCTTTACCGACCATCAAAACCTACAATATGTCCTCACCTCCAAAGTATGGAGTGGCCGTCAAATTCGCTGACCTCAGAAGTTGGTAGAATACAATTTTCCCGCTGTATAGCGACCAGGAACGAAGGGTGGAAAGCCTGATACATTAAGCAGATGGCCAGAGTAGTGTCCTGAGGCGGGAGCTATGCATTACGAACAGAAAACTTTGAAACCAGAAGGTTTCTTGGAATCACTAGTAGCGAGGGTAGGCAATAAAGGGGAAGACAAAGAGGGAGACAAGGATTTGTATTCGTAACCTCGTAGTGGTTGCAAGGAACCCGTTTTTATGGTCTAGAGATTGAGCAAAAAGGCATACTTGCCAACGAAGGGTACAAGAATGGCCGCAGGATATGACTTGTATGCTATTGAGGATGACATTGTCTTCAAATATGGACAAGAATTAGTAAGGATAGGTATAGCTGTAGGGCTATCAGAAGGAACTTGCAGAAAAGTGGCTCTAAGAAGCGAATTAGCGGTTCGAAGCAGAATCTCCACCAGAGCAGGAGTATTCAGTGCTGATTACACCAGTGAACTCAAAGTCATACTATTCAACAATAAGGATGTGGACTGCCCAATAAGAATGGGCAATCACATGGCTCAGCTGGTGGTGGAAAACATCCACACCTCAGACATGACCGAAGTTGACAACTTGGAAGACACGAAACCAGCAACCCCGGGATTTGGAAGTACTGATATAGCAACAAGATCTCTGATCATCAAGGAGCCGGAACCTGGCATCAGTTACCTGCAGGGAACAGCTGAAGACAACGAACACTGATAGGACATTTCCGAGGTACCGGAGAAAGTTCCGATGTCAAATGTAATAATCCTCTAAAAAGGTATGCAGCAGCTTAATCCTAAATACTTGAGTGAGATACAGGCAGCTGTCGGGAGAGACGCAGCTTGGAGGCAGAGGAGGGAAGAGCTCATTAGGCTGTCAGATGAAGGAAGAGATTACTACAAGTATTCGACCTTAACTGATGATCTACTATATTATAAGTAAAGACAATTTGTACCGAATAGTGAAGCTTGATATACCAATATTGCAGAAGGATGTCAGGATGTAAAAATTGCAGGACATTTTGGACAAGGGAAAACCAGGAAAATTATTATGCAAGACTTCTGGTAGAAAGGACTTGCAGAATAGGTCAACGATTACGTATGATCCTTCAATAAATACTCACATAATAAGTCGCCTAGAGATGCCAAGTAACAATTGCTGCAAACATCGCAAATACCAAACACGCAGTATGGGCGCCTATCTCGGTGGCCCTCATCACACAACTACCAGAGTCACAGGGATGTACCCAAATAGTGGTAGTAGTTGATAGATTCACGAAGATGGCACATTTCATCAGACTACAAACATTAGCTACTGCCAAAGATGTCACAAACGTATTCCTGAAAGAAGTCTGGAGGCTGTACGGCCTGCCAGGCGAAGTCATCTCTGATATGGACTCAAAGTTTGCAGGAGAATTCTGGGAATCCCTTTGCAAAGTGCGGGAGATTAAGTGAAGAATGTCAATGGCATACCATACTCAAACTGATGGACAAACCGAATGTACCAACCAAGTGCTGGAATGACAACTATTAAGATTTGTCAACTATGATTAGGGTGATTGGTATCAGTTTTTTTTTTTCACTAGCTGAACATGCCTATAACAACTCAGCAACCAACGCTCATGGCATGTCACCATTCTATGCGAACTATGGTTTACATCCACAGACAGAGTAGATGAACGAGCATGAAGCTCAAAGTCCAGGTGTGACACTGTATGCAAACTGGATTAAGACGATAAATAAACAAGCAAGAGGGTCACTAGAAAAGACTGGGGAAGGAATGTCAAAATATTATGACCAGAAAGCGCGACAACAGTTGGATTTCAAGTTCGGGGACAAAGTAAGGTTGAACGCAAAAAACCTTTGCATCAGATGGAAAACAAAGAAGCTAAGTCCAATGCTATATGGTCCATTCCAAATCATGGGGATGGGCAAACCTCGAGCCTTCTGGCCCAACATACCATATCAGTGGAACATTCACCCCGTATTACATGTCCTACTATTGGAACCCTATCACAAATCAGTTCCTGATAATCGCTTGAAACAACCTAGAGAACCCGCGAAGATTGACGGCGATCTACAATAGGAGGTTGAAAAGATAGTGAGAAGCGAGATTAACTCTTACAGAAATTAAGTAGGCGGCCGCTATCCAGAGAAGCAAGAACTATGGTACTACGTCTAATGACAATGGTGTTCAGAGGATGAGAAAACATGGGAGCCAGCTACGGGTATGGAAAGCATGGAGGAAGTTGTAGAGAATTTTCGTAATCAACATTTGGACATGCTAGGAAGTGCCTAAATAAGATATTGAGCAACAGTGTTTCCCTATCATGGCCAAGTAAACACAGGAGGATTTTTACCCTGACCACACTGGGGCTTAAAATGTATTTAGAAGAAATATAAGGAGTTATAAAGGCATGCGTAGCGAAGCCTGGTTGGAGGGAGCTTATGTTAAGCATATGGAAATGCGAGAAAAAGTGCACAGACCTCACGGTAGCGTAACTGCGCACAGAGGCTCGATTTTCAAGAGTGCCAACACCCCCTCCGGCCCACCTATGGGGCCCTAACAGCATTAGCGAGATTTCACGAGTGGCATCCCACAACTAAAGGGTCACATCATTGAAGCCCACTTCATAACACTATATACATCACCGCCATTGGTCGGACAGCATGCTGTTCACGGGATATATGGGAGGGGACCTTTGGCAACATATGGGAAGTGGAACGGAAGTTGTCCATCGCAGGAGCATTGAGATAGTAGGCTTGAAAGATAGGCTTCCTAAACTATGTGCCAAAGATGATGGGAGGTTTTCAGCGAAATACTCCAAGAGGATGTACCAGTAGCATAAGATATGAAGGATATACCAGATCCACCTATACTCTTCTGAGATTAGCTGTAGATTGGCTGGTCATGGCAATAGTACTCCTCTATGGAGGCTAGCGGACCAAGGAGAAGCACGCTCAGAAAGGAAGACCTAGAGAAGTTGGCTACACTTAAGGCGCTAACGTGTTGGGCTCGGACTTGCGATTTGCACTAGGTAACCTGGCATGAACTTGATCACTTCATGACGGTAGAGACTACTGTAATGATAGTCAACAAGACTAAAGTACTATAATGGTCTATATGGACATCTAACTTAGAGGCTGCGGCTTGGTAAAACAAATAGCGCAGTCATCTCAATGGAGGAATACTATTCCATGACCGCGAAAGGGTGTGACAAGTTTCAGGGTCCAAAGATGTTCACACTTATAAGATTCTGGACATTTGCTTATAAAAACCAGAGTGGTAGTTGCGAGGCATAGTAGTTAGAAGTAGTTCGCGGACACTCAGATATGGGATATTAATCGCGAAGTGCCTCCTGAGCTTTGCAGACATCACCAAGCAACAGAGAAGAGATCTTATCAAGATAATATTGTTCTATACTTTCAATCTTTGTCTTACCTATTTTATCGAGATGAGCCTTCCTCGACAGATTCTCCAACTGAAGATCTGTCCTACATCCCTCAGTTATATACTTGAATTTGGCATCTGCCAAACACCATCACAGTTCACACACCAAATAGTAAAGTGACTGCAGTGATGGCCTCAGATGTAGCAGGTTGCTGTAGGGTAGTAGTGATCGCCACTAGAGTGTGGGACGTAGCACCTGTGGCGAGCCGAGTAGTAGTTGTACCTAATGTTATTTTGTCCAAATGACTGACAGTTGGAGCATTGAGAGTTGAAGTTGACGCGAAGCTCGTACTCAGTCCTGACGGTGGTAGAGAAGTCGCCCTGGTGTCTGTCAACAAAGACGGGAGCTTTGGAGCCATTGATGGTAATGAAAATGAAAAAAGTAGGTATCCCAGTGCAAGAGTCAGCAGAGATAAGCTATCTAGGCATGTGCGGGAATGCAAGCCCAGTGTTGTAGATAGTGAGCTGTATGGCAATAATACCTAGTAGCTCTTGAGTGGGAAGGCTCTACATAATAAGCTGTGTGGCAGGCTGGTGCAAATGGTAGGTGGTGATACCCAAGATCAGGTGGAGGAAGGTAGAGGCCTTCCTGTTATGTGTGTGACATCTGACACTCTTCCTAGTGGTAAGGGTGATATTGGCTCCTGAGAGGATAACCGTTTAAGCGAGTGTAGAGGAGAGAGCAATGTTGCTTGGATCTCTCAGCTTCAAGGCTGATGGGATCTGGGTGGGGCATTCTCTTTTGATGATTAGACATCCTTCACTCATGATGAGGGCCTTTTTTGACTCCGTGGCTGTTGGTATAGGGGCGGTAGAAGCGACCTAGGTTGTGGGACTTTTGATTGAAGAGGACCTCTTCTTCCCCTTCGTTACTACTGTCATCCAAGATGGGGCTTTATTAAAGATGGGAATTGAAGATGAAAAGGGGGGCATCCCAGTGAGGTGTCCAAGAGGATGGGAAGTACAATCCTAAGTAGGACTGGTAGGAGCCAGAGTGAGGGCAGGAGGTGACTGTTGTGAGTAGTGGATCTGGTCCAGTGCTGTAGTCAGGTCACTAACTGATCAATTAAGGGTGTCAAACAGTCTTCTGTAGTCTGTTTTGATTATTTCTAGTATTATAGTGAATACCAATATATCATTTGAGGGGTGGACTTAGTCCAATCTTGTGTTAAGAGCTACCTTAACAACCAGATTTTGAATGTAACTGGTCTGTAGTGGGGCACCTTATTTAACCTCTAGAGGGTAGACAGGAAGGCAGGTATAGGAAGTGACACTATGTGGTCATTAATGTGAGGGTAGGCTGTGGCGTAAGAGCATGGGTGACTGGGTACCACTGTCCTTACCAAGGACAGAGTGCCCTATTCCTACATGTAGTGTGGTCTTTCTGTCAGGGTCCTCAGACTTTTTCTTGCTCCTGCTCTTATGGAGAGTGAAAGCAGGAGCCTCTGGATATATCAGGAGTGATAAAAGACCTTACCCCAGGTAGGAGTCAAGTTTGAACTGGTGAGAAAAGGTTTTCAGCCAATGACAGGTAGTTTCCACTAAAAGTGCGATCTGGTTTTTCTCTAACTGTGGTTGCAACAGTCATTCAGAATGCAATACAGTTTCATACCTAATGACAAATACATCATATAAAAGAACAAAAGAAGCCAAAAAAGTACAGTATAAGAACCTGCATGCTGCATTAGCTATTGTAAAAAGAAATCAATAATTCCTAAAACAACATCTTCCTACCAGGTAAAGTTCATCTGTTCTAAGCACCTGTGGTATGCCGCCAACCACACATCTCATTTTCAGACAGCCTATCACTTCCTTATACATGCACTTCAAGAGCAGAAGAAGCCAAACCAAAACTTAAAAACAAAAAACATCAAGAAAAACCTCACCATAAACATCGGTCTCAAGGCACAAATGTAACGATTAATATACCTATCAATGATTCAAAGTGATAACTAGCCATGACATCATCCTAGAATTGATAACGATGCCTCCTCCATGAGGGGATTCTGATTGGCAAGTAGCTAGCAACAACCAAATGCAGGAAGAAAATATTGGAGGCCAGTCAAGACATCACCCATCCTGCACTGAAAGGTGGTAACAGTAATGTGCTGGCTGATGACAGAGGTTGCCCGCATAGGGCCAGCAGAAGGAGTAGAGAGTAGTAAGGTGCCGGATGGATGCATACAGTGATGTATCAGCTAAAATGAGGTACTGGTCAATGCACTTGAAGAAGTGGATAGAGAGCAGTAAGAGGCAAGCTGCAGGGGGTAGTTAGCAGTAGGGTGCTAGCTATGTTGGTAGCAGTAGGGTACTAGCTGCTGGCAACTATGAGAAATATAGGAGGAGTGCAAATAACTAAAGTTATAATCTGACCATTGGTATTGTATTCCTGTCTTGCAAGGGAGCTTCCAGCAGGCCCAGCACTAGGCTCTCTGTTTTACCATGTCTCTAAAATAGTTTCTTGTTTTCAGAGAGATAGTATCACTTACTATGTAGAATACCACAATCAGGCAATGAGTAGCCAAGACAGTGGCAAAATCAACAGTTGCCAATTGGGAAGTCCTGACACAGCCCATACAGTGCTTTATAGAGTGAATACAGGAAACCATACTAATTGTGTACCACCAACTGTGGTCCTAGCCATCTGTCATGATGTAGCCTAAGGTTGCTAACCATGCTAATTCTAAGTGAGACTCAAGCAAAATGGGGGTAGGGAGGATGAAAATGATTGTGAGAAGTCTATAGAGGTGTCTAGAGGGCTCTCAGAGCAAAGATCCAAATTGGAAAAGGTAGGGAGAAGCCTTAAAAGACCAAAGAAATGAATAGTGACAGCCTGCCTCCCCCTTGGACGAGGGAGAAGAGAAAAAGTGCTGGTAGTTTGGTGTAGTGTTGAGCTAATCTCAAATAGGAAATAAATTTCAATCATCAGTAGTATAGTGGAGACAGCGGATGTCATTGACATTAGTTTCAATATTACTATTAAACTTTTATTATTTCCATATTCAACTGGCGATCTGTAACCCCTACGGTCATAGACACCTCATGCTCTATATTATTTTGGACTTGGTGCCCTCTGGTTGTGGAGATATGATAAATGGATCTCAAATGCTCAAATAGATAAGGAGATTTGGTCTGATACTATTGCTCAATGTTGAAGCTGTATTATCAGATCCAATCACTTTTTTCTATTTCCACACTCAAACACATCTCAGTAGAATAGTGATGGCCCTTGAAGTAGACTACTCATATTCCTCAAGGCTGTGCAATTGGCTTGTATGATGTGTCAATAAATTTGAATAAATATCCAGAAATGTATTCAACTATTCATATACTATTATTCATCACTCTCCAGAATTAGCCTAGCTAGGGATTGAATTGCATCAATGGTCACTAATCTCTCCCAAAACCTTTGCAGATCTGCTTTTCTTTCATTCTTTTTTTTATTTTTTATTTTTTTTTATCATCTTCTATTCATTGTTATTTAGGATACAAGAACTTGGATGCCACGCTAGCTATGGCATAAACAATTCCCATTCCTCTCTCCGTCAGGCCCGACCATATCTCCAAGACCCTCTGGTATGGGCCCAACTGTACATCGCGCTTAAAAGAAAAACCTGTCCCTATCTCACAAGGGAACTCAGAGAATAAGATAAGACTAACTAAGAACAAGCAGGAAAACATAGGAAGGTAACCGCCCAGAACATCTCAAAAACAAAACAAAAGAAAAACACACAAAGCAGATCCCACAACAACCTGAGCCAGAGATACGCACTGGGAGCAGAAAACCATAGAAATCATCCTGGAACGTGACGCAACTGAGAAGGGGGGCCACCTGTGGGGGGCTAAGAAAGAGGGTGGAGCAGTAGGATGCAAGCCGAGGGAGAGTGTAGCAGAATGGTTCAAGTCAATCCAACCGCCGGAACAGGACGCAAACTGTATGCGACAGTGTCAACACTTGAAAATCGTGTTGGTGTCTGACTAGGAGATACCCTGTGGAAGACAAGCGATTCTACCGCGTCTCTAAGGTAGTCCCTTATTCTCCGAGTGATAGCGTTAAATAGTGGATGGTATACCACCGCATAAACTGACTGTAGAGAGGGGGGAGATCGACCCATGAGCCTGGTAACGAGTTCTCACGTACTGCAACACGTGTTCCCAGTCATCTGAAGCATGGGAAGCCAGCGGTCATCAACTTTGTGGAGGGGCCTTACTAAGCGAGGCAAGGGGTGGCAAAGGGCAGAGCAAAAGGCATACCGACACCCAGTGGAAGGAAAGTCCTGACACTTAGAAAAGCAGAAGAGGGCAGTGAGGGGGGGATGGAGATGGCCATCACTCCGAGGCTGAAGCCATCGTGGGAGGAGAGGGGGGACGGATAGTTCGTGATGTCCAAGCATGGAAGGTTGATTTCAAGTACGCGGAATATAGAGGAGATGGAGGATGCCCTTTGCAGATCTGCCATCCTGAGCAGTTATATTGTCATAAGATCATGTAACTTTGTTGGACATGTAGGATATAGCACATTCAATCCCAGAATATTTTCCTAATAGGTGACTCTATTTTAGTACGAGTAGCTGTTGAGCTTGTTGAATGCAATCAGTTTTCCAGGAAGGTCACCTTATAGTTAAACATATATTTGCTCTTTACCAATCAGTAACCAGGCTCAATTATAATGACTTATTATTTATTATTATTATATCTCATTACGCTTATGGAGCCGCACCGGCTATGAAGCTAACTAACATACAATAGTCTTTACACCACGCAAGGGTGCCAGTCTGATATTCTGTCTCATATAGAAAGGTAGCAACGTTCCTTTGGGCCAGCTCATGAGCCATAATGACAAAAGAAAATAAATCCTCCAAGCCACCAAATGCCTAACAAATAAAGGAACTACCAGGATTTAAACCTAAGCTGCCCTGTTCCTCCTATCAGTTGCTGCTTGGTGTGTGTGAAGGTAGGTGGGACACTCCTTGGAGGTGGCCAAGTGATTGTTGCCACAGTTGAGGCAGAGGATGGTAGTGTGTAGGCGCAGCTTGCCTTGGGTGGGGCAGTCTGATCTGCCGCAAGTGTGGAGGTGGGCTGGGTGCTCCTGGGAGCAGATAGCACAGCGTGGGGTTTTGGTACACTGGGAGGGCTGATGGCCAAATTCCAAGCATCTGGAGCATTGGGTATCAGGACCAAAGGTGAGGTAGTGTTGGACTTTGAACTTCCTGCCAAAGAGTGAGAGACCTCTACTGAGGGCTTTTTCTGTGGAGTCTTTGCCGGCAATGGTGAGGACTATAGTAGAAGCTACTTTGTCCTTGCGTTGAGCATCAGTGGTGAGCCACCTTAGAGGGCCGGGAAGGTGGATGTCTGGGATGAAGGTTTCAACCTCAGCTTGCACTGTGGAGAAGGTGGAGGTGGTAGGAATGCCATGGATGATGACCTTGTGCCAGACTTCATCCTTTCTAAGGCCATTAGCAGCAGGAACAGTTGTTCTGATGGCTTCCTCAATCGCGAAAGGGTGGCTTTTGAGGACAGTGGAGGCAGGAATATCATCCTGGGTGATTAGCAGGACATGGTGGTTGGGCGTGAACTCTATGTTGGAAATCCATTGCTTTTTGATTGCTGTGTTGACAGCATCGCGGATGGTAAGGTAGTTGGTGTCTTCTGGAAGAGGGGTTCCATCTCTTTCAATCACAATTGTACGGTCGCGTTTGGTCAAAACTGCAGTGGTTGCATTTTTGGCTGGTGAAGCTGTTGTAGACTTGGTAGGGAGTGTTCTGGATCCTTTCTGGGCCCAGGTCTGCTGTGGTGGGGGTACTGTTAAGGGGGTAGGCTGGGTGGTGGTAGGGAGGCTGGGGTGTTGTTGTAGCTGGGTCTGAAGGGCCGTGACTTGGGTGGTAAGGGTAGCAACTTGATCCTTAGGCTCTTGAGTATCTTTGATGTGGCGTTCTTGGACAATCAACATATGGGCTTCAAGGGCTTGGAGACAATGTGACATTTGGTTGATGTTTTTGGCTGCGGAGTTTTGTCTCTCAAAGAGAGTATCAGTGACTCCATCAAGGTATTCCAGGGAAAGAGGTTCCTCATCAGGTTCAGAGCCTGGAGGATTGCTGGTATCGACAACAGTCTGTAGTGGAGAGGAGGAACCCTCTCCCATATCAGTGTCTGCTGCTGAGGAGTGTTGTTGCGGGCGGTGGCTGGGGTTGAAAGGGGTGGCAAGAGGGTTTGTGGCACCTCTGCCTTCTCCTCTGCCTCTGGGGGCCATCAGAGGGAACGGGAGATGAACTCAGTTGAAAAAGCTAGATGGAAACAAATTGTAGAGGATGATTTGTTGATAAAAAGTCTTTAAAAGTGGTAGGGGAAGTGGTGAGAATTGGTTGTGGGCCAATGAGGTGGAAGCTCGGCGAAAGTTTTGGTGTGGTTTTTTCTTTCGCTGTGGTTGTAACGGCAACGGAGTCAAATTATAATGACTTGTTGGATTGCACAAAAGCTCAATGCTTGTACATTACAACTGGTACAAATTGCACATATTTCTTTCTTGAAATCCCAGCATTAGGATTTCAAGTTACATCAATAGTACAATTGGATAGCCTTATTTTTCATTTTTGTTTTTATTTTTATTTAATTCATATATGAGCCTATATCAATTAAAACCTGACTCATGGTCTTTTTTGTTAAAAGTGGAAAAAGACGTTGTAATGACAGCAACTCCAAGGAAAATGTTTCGTGATATGACCACTTTTATGTTAATACTTCACGCAGAAAATAGTAAATCAAGACACTTTAAATGTAAATAACAAAACAACTACTTAAGAATCAGCTCTTATCATTTGGTCTACAGTACCTAAGAAGAAATAGTTATTTCTGATACCAAGAACTCCATTTTACAAATTTTGAGTTCTTTGCAAATAAAACATGCTACAGAGGTCAGTGGAGGATCAGAAATATTTTCTGAGGTACTGAGGATATACTTAACCTCACTAGCTAGGTAGTTAAGCTTAAATAAATTAATTGGTATTGTAGTCCGAGAGTGGATTTTCATTTGACACAGGCTTACATTACTTATTTTAAGGTACAACAACCTGCACACAGTATTAGCAGTAGTAAAAAGAAAAGAATTAATTCCAAACAAATAAACAAATTCAATAATAATCTACCTCTTTTGTGCCTATCACAAGGCAATTGCTACAACCTGGTTCCATGCACCCAATCAATGTCCAACAAATAAGTAAAGAAATAAAGCTCCTCCAACTAATATCACCAACAACGTGTGCCAGTAATGTATTGAAAAATGAACTAAAGGTACTGGCCCATGTCATCATAGTTAGTGTTCGTTACGGGGCCTCCGGCGCCCCGAAAAACACAGACCCCCGGCCCGGGGCATGGTGTTTTTCGAGGCTTGCTCTGCCCCGTTACCCGCCAGGGCCCCCGTTAAATTTGGGTCGGAAGAAACGGGTCCCTGTCTAGGGAAAGAGTGGGGTGGGGGCCCGGACAGGGGCCGGGCGAGGGGGGCCAACAAAATACCCCCCCTGGGCCCGCGTAATGGTGGGGCGCTTGAGGGCAAAACCCACCCCGCCCCGCCCCGTAACAAATTCTAATCATAGTAAAGTGGCAGTAGGGTGCGAGCTGGGGTGGGAGTTGGTAGGCATGATTGCTGGTAAATTCAAACAAGACTACGCAGTAACCATATCTACTTCATCCTCATCATCATTGCCAGGACATACCATAGGGCATTGTGGGTGGGCAGTGCAGGTGGTGTAGTGGGTATTGTGTGTGCCTTTGCAGTTTAGACACCTCAGAGTAAAGTGGCTGCAAGGGGGGTGATGGAGACAGCAGGTAGCTGTGGAGCTAGCGTGATTCCTGGTATGGTGAGGAAGGGTGTACCAGCAGCAGGCAGGCTGGTTGACATACTTGTTGTTGTAATAGCTAATGTTTTGCCGATTGGCCTATTGGGTGAAGGCATTTAAGTACAAGCACCCCTCACATCTGTAAGTAGTAGAGAAACACAGCTAGCGTCATAGGAATGAATCGGATAGCCTGAGATCCAGTAATGAAGATGATGATAAAGGATGTCACATTGCCTTGTCAGCAGTCATCTGAGGTGAGCCACGTGGACTCCTGGGTAAGGGAGAGACTAGTATTAAATGTGGTAAGTTCGGCCGCAATGGAGGTCAGAGAATTGGAGGTGAAAGGTTGTGCATCAAGGGTTGGCCGGTAGGCATGTCAAAATAGACAGATATAGTGGATAGTATGAGATGAATAAAGGGGGAAACGCTGCTGTTACGTGAGGTGGGCCTCACATGCTCCATAGTAGTAATAGTGATATTACTCCTGGTATAAAGGAGTATCTGAATAACGATGTATGAGAGGGCTTTACTGATTCCATCACCTCGCTCGATAGTAGTGGTAATGAGTTAAGGGCCATCCCTTTTGATAATTTGATGCCTTTCCCTTCTGGTGATGCCCTTCGTAGAGGCGGTCCATGATCCTGGAGGGATTGGGGTAGCTGCTAAGGGGGTAGGGTTTTGATATTAGATCTTCTTCTTTGCTTTCCTACCTACAGTTGCCCAAGAGGGGGCATCAATAAAGGCCAGCTTGGGATTTGAATAGGAGATAAGTGGTCGGGATGGAGGTGCAGAGGGAGACTCTGGTTGCTCCAGGGGGATAGTACTTCTGGTCCTTGGTAGGAGGGCAGGCTGGGGTACGGGTGGGATGGCATGGGGGTATTCAGCTTCCTCAGTTATGGCACTGATTCTCTTCTAAAGGACATTGATAGCCTTCCTGTAGTCATGATACATCTATTACATCATCCTAGCATTGATGCCAGTCTCTTAATTAAGTAAGGGGTAAACTGTTGAAGCCTCATTTAATAGCTAACCTATGGTAGAGTTCTGCAAAATAGTCACCTCCTTGTAGGGTGCTTATCCTGCAGGAGTCTTGAAGATCTGGCAGGGTGGAGTCACTACTGGGCGGTTTGGGTGGTGGGACTGAGGCAGAAACCCATTAAGAAAAAATTGGAAACAGGAAAGTAGTATACCTAGAGCCTATAAGTGATGTAATATCGCAATTAGAATTTCTCAGCGCATTTGTCCCCTTGCCCTTATGGGTACAGAATGCTTGGGCCCCTGCATTTATCAGGATATGTAACAAGTCTTCAGCCTTAAGTAAAAACCAGGTTTTCACTTGGCATGATAGTAGCCATCCAAAAACTCTGGAGTTTAGTGGCATCCTAATAGCATAATACTTTGGGTTAGAGGCGAAAATATGCTGCGGAGTGTGAATGAGAAGGTGTTACTTTTTTCTTTTTTTTTGCTCCTTTTTTTTTTTTTAATCACATATTGCTTCTTAGGTACAAGAATGTGCATGCCGCAGAAGCTATGGTAAAAAGAAAACCTTAATTTCAAACAAACAAACAAAAGAAACCTGGAGCTCAAATCTCTAAAATGACAAATACATCACAAGTGCCTCAAGCGGTGACTCCTCAAATCAGTAAAGAAAATAACAAATTCTATCCTCATAAATATCAAAGGAAAGATTCATCAAAAACGTATAGTTCAGAGCAGGGCAGTTTGGTCAGGTGTTCCTTCCTTAAGTGGTGAGAGTGGCTGGATTGGTAGCATAGGGGGGGGAAATCCGGTACCCGTAGTGCGGATGTAGTTGGTGAGGCCAATAATGGCGGGTGGTGAGGACCAAACAGGTGAGGTTGAGCCAATGTCAGTAACTTCTTAAAGGTTGAGTGACCTCTTGTCAGCTTTAGCCGAACAGTGGAGGATTGCATAGGGGAATATCTCATCTTGCTCCTAGCTAACAGTGCGTAATGAGGTGAGCTGGGGGTCCTCCCAAGACTGGTGTGCTACCAGGCAGCTTTTCCGAGTCGTAGCTTAGTATATGCGGCCTGCCATGAATTGGTCAAGCCCCATGAAAGCGTGTGGTCTCAGTGTAGCCTTCTATTGGTAGTATGCTGGAGGGGGGGCTTGGTGCAGCCAGTCAGGGAGAAACTGTGCTCACAAAGAGGCCTTGAAGGACCTGTATCCCTCTAGATATAGAGGCATGGGAGATAGCAATAGTTCTGAGGCCGGGTATGCAGGGGGGAGGGACTTAGTCTGTCCAAGTGTTGGGAGAAGGAGGTGCACCAACGCATCGATTGGAAGGTGTTATCTCATGGGTTGCTCAGCCTTGTATTGGCCCCAGCCCAGGGGAATGTAGTTTTGTACCCACCCATTGAGGAGGCGCTGGTGTTTGGCTCTGTCTGAATGGGAGGTGTAGGAGGGAATGTCTGGAGGAAGCCTGGCTGATGCCGGGTTGTAGGCAGGCGAGGAGCTGGCCAATCTTAGTGCTGCCATTCTCCTACGGTGAGGGATCAACAGGTCAAGAGGAGGGAGGTAGGCTTCAATTGCAAGATTAGTTCTGGGGGTTGAGGTGAAGCAATTACTGACCCAGTGCATGACTTTGTTCTATAGGACAGACATCTTGTCCAAAGTGGCCAATGTTGGGATGAGGAAGTTGGCTCCATATGTAAGGAGAGAGAGGATTAAGCCTATCGCGAGCCATTGGCACATGTGAGGGGGCATCCCTATCCTGGCAGGAGCTAGCTTACAGATAGCTGAGCATACCCCGGAGGCCATGGTAAGTCGATTGGTGGAGTGTGTGGTTGTTTCCAAGCTTGGAGTGAACCAGTAGCCCACCCACCTCAAGCAGGATGATGGCGTGAAGATCGAGCTATTAAGAGCTATAGGTTGATTAGAAACTGAGGACCTATCTTTCGGCGTCCTCCAGTGGATAAGTTCTGTCTTGGAAATTGAGAAGGAGTCCCCAATCCTAACTGCCCTGCTCTGAAATAAGGTAAAAACAAATTGAAGGTACCTAATATTCCTCCTATAAGAAGCAGTAGAAACCCTAATTGAAAAATCATTAACATAGGAAACAATCATCCCTTGGGGTATGGAAATATGCAATTCAGAAACATAAATCAAAAATGACAAAGGAGAAACAGGAGAGCCCTGGGGTGTGCGGACTTGAACTGTGGCAAACTCCCTAGGGACTCCTTGAAATAATAGGCGGCCAGAGCGGTCTGTGAGGAAGGATCAGACCCAGGTGAACTAGTATTTACGGGTGTCTTTGGCTCGGAGTTTCGCTATGAGAGTATTTGAATAAACATTCTTGAAGCCTCCTTTTATGTCCAGGAAGAAAAAGGAGGCTTTGGGGGAGGGGTTTTGTCTGGCCTTAACTTCATAAGTCAGGGCGGTGGTAGCATCGAAGGTTGATAGTCCAGCAAGTGAGCCGCACTGATTGGGATTTAACAGCCCTACTTCTTGGGCTATGAAGGAGAGGCAGGTGGCCACTATCATTTCTAGTATCTTTGAGAAGGTCTTAATTAAAACTATTATTTGAAATTATGCAGGAGTAGAATAGTCAGATTTGACTGGTTCGGGGATGACCACTCTGATAGCCATTTTGTGGCTTTTTAGATAGTGTCCATAAGTGAGAAGA
Source organism: Tuber brumale (assembly GCA_014065205.1). NCBI lineage: Eukaryota > Fungi > Ascomycota > Pezizomycetes > Pezizales > Tuberaceae > Tuber > Tuber brumale. The sequence continues at coordinate 381,385 of JACCEG010000089.1, read as the reverse complement.
GGGACTAGGAGGGATGTCAGCAGAGCCAGGTTGATTGCATAGACATCCTGTCAAACCCCATAGGGTATCTGGTCTGGTCCTGGGGCTGTGGTATTTGAGAACTTGGTGAGACCAGTTGTAATCTCCTTCCGGGTAAGTCTGAGGTGTTCAGGGTCGAATTGGGGGTAGGCTACTACCTGTGTTGGTACTTGCGGTGGAAAGAAATGATCTAGTAGCACTGTGTTGCTTTGTGATGGGGAGCTCGCATCGAGTAGGTTGTGAAACTGATCTTCTTCCCTTCCCATCGTGGCCTTCTTGGCTTTCCAGACTGACTGTAGAATCACCCCAGCCAGCAACCTCTTCCAATAAGTAGCTAGGGCTTTTTTTATCACTTTAAAGTAGAAGTTGCAGTAGGACCTTAGTTCCTCCAAAGATTGTGATATCTGGTTGTTCCTGTGTTCCCTTGAGGCACGGTGATGTGCTTGCTTGAGGCGGGTAATGAGAAGGTGTTACTTTTTTTTAATTTCTTTTTCCTTTTTTTTATATCCCATATTGCTTTGTAGGTACAAGAACGTGCATGTAGCGCAAGTTATAGCAAAAAGGAAACTTTAATTTCAAATAAAAAAAGAAAAAAAAACTAGCGGCCCAAATCCCCAAAAACGACAAATCCGTCGCAAGGACCTCAAATGGTGACTTCTCCAATCAGTAAAGAAACTAAGAAATTCTCCATGCATAACTATCAAGAAATAGATCAAAAAACGTATATAAATCAAAGCAGGGCAGTGGAGGCGGGGCATCCCTCCTCACGGGGTGAGAGTTGCCTAATTGGCAGCATGGTGGGGGGGAAATCCGGTGCCTGTGGTTTGGATGAAATTGGTGAGGCCAATGATAGCAGGAGGTGTGGACCAGACAGGCGAGCCTTCGCTAATGTGAGAGACTACAGAGAAATAGAGTGACCTTTTGTCAGCTTTAGCCGAGCAGTGAAGGATTGCATGGGTGAATGTTTCATCGTCCTCCTCACAGAAGGTGCTGAGGGGAGAGGACTGTGGGTGGTCCCAGCAGTGGTGAGCGGCCTGGTAGCTCTTCGCGGCCCATCCTTGGTGTATCCGCCAAGCTGTAAAGCGATCAAGTCCCATGAAGGCGTGAGGCTTTAGCATGGGCTTGTATAGGTAGTAGCGGGGGGTGGGGCTTGGTATATCCAGTCGGCAAGGAGTCTTTCACTCAGGGAGGCCTGGAGGGATTTGTAGCTTGAATTCGTTGAGGGCATTGGAGACAGCCCTAGTTCTAGGGCCGGATAGGCTGGTGGGAAGGAAGTATTCTCCTGCATTATTGGCAGCAGGAGATGCGCCAGTGAGTCAATTGGTAGGTGACTTCTCATGGGTTGTTCAGCCTTATACTGGCCCCAGCATAGAGGGAAGTAGTTCTGTTTCCTTCCCCTGAAGAGTCTCTGCTGCTCAGATCTGTCTAGGTGGGAGGTGTAGGAGGGGAAGTCTGGGGGGAGGTGGGCTGATGCTGGGTTGTAGGCCACGGAGGAGCAGGCTATGTGCAGTGCCACCATCCTCCTATGGTGGGGGATCAATATATCAAGAGGTAGGAGGCTGGCCTCAATGGCGAGGATGGTTGTGGGGGACTAGCTGAAGCAGTTTGTCACTCATTGCATTACTTTGTTCTACCGGACTAACAACTTCTCCCGTGTGGCTAGTGTTGGTTTGAGGAGGTCAGCTCCATAGGTGACGATGGGGAGGATGTGGCCCATAGCGAGCCTGCAGCACATATGGGGGGGCATCCGAATCCCTTGAAGAGTGAGCCTCCTAATCGCAGCAAAGGCCCCTGAGGCTATTGTGAGTCATTTGGTAAAGTGTGTGGTTGTTTCCAGTGTGGGCGTGAACCAATAGCCCAGCCATCTCAGGCAGGAGGACGGTGCAAAAACAAAGCCGGTGAGAGCTATAGGTTGTTTAGAGACCAGGGATCTGTCCTTGTACATCTTCCCGAGGATTAGTTCCGTCTTGGATATTCAAAAGGAAACTCCAATTCTTACTGCCCTGTGCTGAAGTAACAACAAAACATGCTGAAGATATCTAATATTCTGCCTATAAGAAGTGGTAGAAACCGTAATTGAAAAATCATCAACATAGGAAAAGATTACCCCTCGGGGTATAAAAACAGGCAATTCAGAAACCTAAATCGAAAATAACAAAGGAGAGACAGGAGAGCCCTGGGGGGTACCGAACTGAATGGAGGGAAGAACCCCAGGTGCCATTTGAAATAACCATCGACAAGATCGGTCTTTGAGAAAGGATCGAACTCAGGCGACCAAATATTTGGGAGTACCCTTGGCCCTGAGTTTAGCTATGAGTAGGCAGGAGGAAACATTGTCGAAGCCCCCCTTTATGACCAAGAATAGAGAGAAAACTTTGTATGAGTGATTCTGTCATTCCTTGACTTCTGGGGTTAGGGCAGCTGTGGTATCAAAGGTTGAAAGGCCGGCGTGTGAGCTGCGCTGGTTCGGATTGAGTAGTCCTACTTCTCGGGCTATGTGGGAGAGACGGGCGGCTACCATCGTCCCCTGTATCTTTGAAAAGGTCTCTAGCGAAAAATAATAATTCGGAACGTGGCACGGGTAGAGTAGTCAGGTTTGCCTGGTTTGGGTAGCGCCACCACCCCATTGGCCATGTTGTGGCTTTTTGAGTGATGTCCATAGGTGAGAAGAGGGGCGTGGAGAGATGTAAGCAGAGATGGGTTGATGGCATAGACTTTCTTGCAGACCCAATATGGAATCTGGTCTGGGCCAAGGGCAGAGGTATTAGAGGAGTTAGCGAGGGCAGATGAGATCTCCGTGGAGGTAAGTGGGGGGTGTGCGGGGTCGAAACAGGAGTCAGCAACTGACTGAGCCGGCAGTTTCAGTGGGAAGAAGTGGTCCAACAGAGCCGTGTTGATTTGGGATGGGGAGCTTGCACCTGGCAAGTAGGGAAATCGATCTTCCTCTCTTCCCATAGCAGACTTCCTTGCTTTCCAGACTGATTGTGGCATTATCCTGGCCAGGAAGACCTTCCAATAATTGGTCTGGGCCTTCTCAATCGCTCTGAAGTATCTGTTTCAGTGAGTTCATAGTTCATCCAAGGACATTGCCGTGTGTTCTTTTCTTTGTGACCTCGAGGCACGGTGGTGTGCTTGTCTTAGATAGGTAATTTCCATATTCCACCAGGGCTTTGCGTGAATCGAGACCTTTTTAGTCATGGTACATGTTTTGAGGAGTATCATGAAGGTGAGAAAGTGACTATCTAGCCAACCGTCCAAATTAAGGTCAGTGGGGTGTTGGTATGGGGGTGGGAATGTCAAGTCTTTGATTATATCTGTGATGACTTCCCAGTCTGTTTGGTCCCAGTATGGCATTGGAGGAGGCAATTTCAGGAGAGAGGCTGTAAATTTAATGGCGATTGGGAGGTGGTCTGAACCTGTTGCTGGTAGGCAGGTGGACGAGCAGTCTAGAAAGCAGGTGAGGGGGACATTAGTGAAGGCTAGGTCTATAACTCCCAGCCTTGTATTATGGTCGAATGGGAACCTGGTCTAGGCTCTAGGGCAATTGGAAAGCTGAAAGCCGGAGTCTTGTGCCCACTCAAAGTAAGGGTTCGATGTGGAGTATTCATTCCACGAGATTGGCCTAGGACGATCGGCCTGCGGGTGGTGTATGTTAAAATCCCCTGCCACTAGCATGGGAAAGGAATTCCAGGGAAAGCATGTAATTGAGATGACAGTTTGATTGCCAGAGGAAGTGCCAACCGTGAAGTATAAGTTGTAGGCCCTAAATTGGGAGTGGCGAGAGTCACAAAGCCCTAAGGGGGAGTAACCATCAATGGCCATAAAATCCGGCCTATCAAAAAACAAGGTAGTACTGAAAAAACATTTAAAAATTCCAAATAACCATAGGTAGCCACCTTGGGAGAGGTTCCTTGTTTGAATAGTGGAGCTAATGATTTAAAAGAAGCAAAAATAGGAAGCTTATTTTTGTAGGCGGGGGGATCTTGTAATAAAGTTATCTGTGGAGGGCCTTCAATGACTGTAAGCTATTAAACAACGAAAGAAACACATCCTAGCTTCCCAAACAGTTATGTTGTATAAAGAAAAGTTACTTAAGAGAGGATGAGGGAGGTGGCCCTATGGGCGAGGTGCAGGAAGAGTGCTCCACCTTTATGCATCAGTGATGGGATCTTCAGAAGAAAACGCGTCAGCCCAAGCGGGGGAGGCCAACTGGTTTGGGTATGGGAGCCTTAAAGAGGCTCATCAGGAGGCCGCAGGAAGTCACTTGACGCGGAGTCTCTTCCACACTAGTGTCAGTCTGTTTGCCTTTCCCTTTGGGGGTGGCAGGTCTGGAATTGTTCTCGCCCATATCCATGCCTTTCACCCATTGCTGAAGAGGAACATCATCTTTGACTGGGGGCTTAGCTTAGGAGAAGCAGTCGTTGTTGGTTGCTGAGTGGTCTCTGGAGCAATTGAGGCATTTGAGGAGAGCAGTAAGGCAGCAGGCAGCTACAGCTTTGAGGTGCCCATCTTTGGGGCACGTTGGATTCATGCATCTATGGGCTGACCAGGGATGGAATCCAGAGCAGAGTGGGCAGACTGAGGCACTTTGCTTGCACATAGATGAGGGGTGTCCGAATTTCCAGCGCTTCCGGGACTGCATATATCGGCTCATAGAGTGGCATGCATCCACTTTACGAGGCTTGGAGTAGAGGTAGATCGTCATTCCTATCTTCACAATGTCAGCAGGAAGAACCGGCACGACAACAGAGGTAGAACCTTTGGTTGCCCTTATTTCAGGATTTGGTTGGAGGTATCTCCTAGAGAAGATTGTCACCCCTGCTGCATTTAGGATTGAGTTTCCTAGCTAGGAGCAGAGCTCTTCCTGGTCTTAGGGGAGGAAAGGGATCTGTAGGCCATGGATGGCCAGTTGGACTTCGTTGGGTGCTGGCCTGAATGGCCTGAATGTGTTGTCCCCAACAGGGAAAGCCTTATTGTACCTTGCAGCAAGGGCCTCATAGTAGGGGGAGTAGGAAGTGGCAGGAGTCTGGAGAGACCGGGCTGTAAGTGTGAGGGCACCTCGAGCATTGACTAAGGGGCTGAAGCATAGGGGGTGTGGGCAGCTGGGCTCCAGGAGAACTCGGGCGGCTATATCTGGGACTGTCACAGCTATCCTAGGTGCATCAAGGTGGGGAAGGGGGGTCTCGCAAGGTGAGAAGAATCTACTGTTGGCCGGTGGTAGAGGGGGTGGCCTTCTAACTGAAGGGCCCGCATCCTTCGAGGCTGCAACTTGGGCTGCAGATGTGAAAGCCTTGTCTTCTCCCTTCGACTTCTTGGACTTCCTTCCACCAGTCTGCTATTGCAGGGCAGCAGGCCAAGCATAGGTGGATGGTCTGGGTTTGGCTTTACTGAGAGCCATGTCGAGTGATGGCTCTGGGTGGCTGGGGGTGAAGGAAGAGGGGCTGTACTATTATTCGAGGAAGGCTGGGGCTCCCCAGGAGCGTAGGCTCTTGACAGCGTAGGCATTGGTGTCACTGTACCACTTCTCAGTGGCAGTGTCGTAGTGGGGGATGTCGGGGTCGAAGTCAGTTGTACGGCTAACTGTTAGAATTGCGGGGACTGTGGTGTTTCTCCCTGGTTGCTTGTGTCGTTTGCCGGATTGAGGATGGTGAGGAGCCGCCATTGGCTTTGTGGAGAGGGAATCTGCCACTCGGGATGAGAGGTCAGCCACAGTGGCTTGGATGGAGGCAAGGGAGAGGGTAGTGCTAGTCTAGACTTGCTGTGCAGGGAGGGGCATCGAGCTTGCTCTCGCTAGAGCCGATTCTGGAGTGGAAGGCCGCTATTTCTTCAAGGGCAGCCTATGAGTCAAGTGAGGAGTAGAGTCGCTTAAAGAATGAAGCCTAAGTGAGAGGCAAAAATTGGTGTATCAAGCTGGTTGCCACCCAAAAACATGCAGTTTAGGGATGACCGAAAGTGGTAATTTTTCAAGTGAGAGGTGAATATTGGGCACGGAGCATGCAAAATAAGCAGGTGTTATTATTATTACTTTCATATATTATTATCTTGCTTATACAGTCAGATGCTATGAAGGAGCACTACTATATAATATCAAATATAATATCAAGGTATACCTGTGCCTGTCCAAAATCTCATCTCCTAAATGCTGGTATCACCTCAATACTGGATCCTCAGCCCAAGTGTCAATAACAATATTAAAACAGGAAATCCTCCTACCTGCCTTAAGCTTAACAAGTAAGAAATCACCAGTAAGGACACAGAAACAGCGCTGTTCCTTCCATAAGTTGCTGCCTATTGTGTGTGCAGATAAGTTGGATACTCCTTAGAGGTGGCCAGGTAGATGCTCTCGCAGTTAAAGCAGAGAACAGTAGTATGTAGGTCCAGCTTGCTATTGGTGGAGTAGTCTGATCTGCTATACATGTACATGTAGACAGGATCTTCCTAGGAATAAATAGCACAGTGGGGGGTTTTGGTGCGTTGAGAAGAGTGGTTAATAAGTTCTAAGCATCCAGAGCATTGGGTGTCTAGGTGAAAGGTAAGGTAATGTTGGACTTTGAATTTCCGGTGAAAGTATGAAAGGCGTCTGGTGAGAGTGCTTTCTGTCAGGTCTTTACTGGCAATGGTGAGGAGCATAGTAGTGGCTACTTTATCCTTAGATTGTGCTTTAGTGGTAAGCTATCTGGGTGGATAGAGGAAGTGGTGTCAGAATTAAATATTCCAATCCCAGCCTAGACAGTTGTTAAGTTTAAAGTGGTAGGAGTGCTGCGAATGATGCCTTTAAGCCAGACTTTCTTCTTTTCAAGGCTATTGGCACCTGGAACTATAGATCTAATAGCTTCCTGAATTGCAAGATGATGGATTTGAAGACAGTAGTAGCAAGAATATTATCCTTGGTGATGAAGAGAATAAGGTGGTGGGAGGTGAATTCATTGTTGGAAATTAAGTGCTTTATGATTACTCTGTTGATAGTATTGTGGATGTTCAGGTAGTTAGTGTCATCTCAGAATGTAGTTCCATCTCTTTCAATGACAATCACACTGTCATGTTTAGCCAAAACTGCAGTCACTGCATTTTTGGCAGGTGGAGTAGTTGTAGACCTGGTAGGGAGTGTTCTGGATAATTTCTAGGCCCAGGCTGACTGGCTTAGAAGAGCTTGTAGTGGAGTAGGTAGGGTAGTAGGGGTAACAGTGTATTGCAGTTGAGTTTGGAGGACTGCAACTTGAGCAGTGCAGGTAGCAACTTAGTCTTTAAGTTCTTTGGTGTCTTTGATATATCATTCCTAAACAACAATCATGTTGGTTTCAAGGGTATAAAATCATTGTGCCAATTTGTTGGGTGGTGGGAGTATAGCATTTGAAATGCTATCAAGGTATTCCAAAGCAAGGGATTCTCCTTCAGACTCTGCATCTGGTAGGTTGCTGGTATCAATGACAGTCTGAATAGCAAAGACAGAGGCTTCCTCAATATCAGTATCTACTAGAGAGCAGTGTTGTTATTGGAGTAGGTTTGGATTAAAAGTGGTAGTAAGAGAGTTTGTAGTACCTTTGCCTCTTCCTCTGCGCCTGGTAGCCATCGAATGGTGTGGAAGATAGCCTCAGTTGGTGAAGTTAGACGAAAACAACTTATTGTACATGATTTGTGGATGAAAAGTCTGTAAGGTGAAGGGGAAAGCAGTGATAAATGGTTGTTGACTAACGAGGTTGGGGCTCGGCAAAATATTTGGTATGGTTATATTTTTCACACTGGTTCTAAAGGCACCAGACTCGTAGTATTTCGCTCATGATATCGGGGACTGCCTGCACAGATTTAGAACCTAGGTTGATAGTAATGAAGGTGTAGCCTTTGCTCTATGTCTTTTTGGAACAAGAAACAACAATAGAATCAACCATAGAGAGGATATCATTCTTAGGCCTCTGCCTATACAATACATCCTAATAAGAAAGTTATCTTATTATCCCTTCATGATGATACTTCTTTGCTTCTTGTTACTTCTGTCCTTGATCGGGTAGTAGTAAAGAAGGCCTAAGTCCTTCAACTTAAGTCTAGTGAAGTTACTTAAATAATTGAGTGAAGAACTAACAGGATAGCTTATCGCACCTTTTATATAGGCCTTCTTTACTACTGCCCAATCAAAGACAGAACAGATAACAGCTAAAAGGATATCAGGAGAAAGGGATAATGAGATAACAGTCTTATTATGATGTATCAAGGAGGCATAGGCCTAAGAACGATATTCTCCAAGTGGTTGATTCTGTTGCCGTTCCTCCTTGAAAGCAGACAAAGTGCGAAAGTTACATTTGATTGCATCAGCTAGAATAACTGACCACAAAATCCCAAACTCACAATTGGGCGAGAGCGGGTGACCTGCAAATGCAGAAAAACATGTGGTTGATCCTCCTTATAACATTATGTAGGATGTGTGGATGGTACGAGTCTATACATACTGTAACGACAAAATATACAAGACAAAATGGCCAGCCCTGCAAACAATATTTTACTAGATGGGTGGATGGTACTATTTCACAAGTACTACAATATTAAGAAAAACAGGAAAGGGAAAAGATCAATACCAAAAGCAAATAGGAAAACTCACATGGAAGCAAATATAAAGAATGAAGACAAAGGGATTACAACCGATGAAATAATAAAAATAAGAATATGTAGACTACAAGAAGATACTACACTAACCAATAGGAAAATATAAGCGGTTTTTTACTAACAGAAGAGATGGAGGAGTCAAATGAGGTCCAATGCTGCTAGTAGCAAGCAGCAAGAGAAACATTACAATCAAACGGAGTAAGGTTTACCGACCCACTGCCAAATAAATACGCATGACCCAGGAGCAAATAAATATGAGTTTGGCAATGCCATATCAATATAGTCCAAAAAAGCCAGCAGGACTTTTCTTTTCATTTCCAATAGACCCAGAGCAGCCACAAAGAAACCGCAGCTACAAAAGTGGTAGCTAAAAAGTGAGAGGAATCAAGAAAGGTATCAGGTAGAGAGGCAGAGAGAGAAAGAAGCTACAAATATCAAAACCTGTTACCAAAAGGGAGGACAAGGGAAAGAAAATGAGCAGAAATTACCATCCTATCATCAATGGATAGGAGAAACAAAGTAGGAAAATGCAAACAAGACAAAGAATACGTGCAGAGATTACTACTGCATCATCAACAGATATTGGAAATGAAACGGGAAAATGCAAGAATGCAGAAGGCGAGCAGAAATTACCATTCTATCATCAACGGATGTTAGAAATGAAATGGGAAAATGCAACAAGACTGGGAAGAAAGAGCAGAAAATACCTTACAAGAAAAACATCAACCAATATTAAGGGAAAATGCGATAAGATAAAGAAGACAACCAGAGATTACGATTCGATCAGTAATAGAGATTAGAAATGAAATGACAAATGGCAATGATCAACTTGTAGGGTAATACAGAATCTTAACAACAGACAATTCGGCTACACCCACCAGACACTTGCAACGAAAGTATCATCCGCCATAAATTGGCTGCAGGAATTTCATATCAGATGAATGAACGCATTCATCCAATGCAAGAACAGGTTATATGATAAGAGGCAACCCAAGAATTTCCAAGTTAGATAAATAAAGGAATTCATTGAATACAAGAAAGGATCATATGACAAGTAGTGACCCAAGGATTTCCTAGCTAGATGAATGAATACATTTATCTAATGTAGGAAATGATCATGTGACAATAAGTGACTGAAGGATTGCCAAGTTAGATCAATGAATGCATTCATCTAATGCAAGCAAAGATCATATGACAAATAACAACCTAAGAATTTCTATGATAGATGAATGAACGTATTTAGCTAATGCAAGAAAAAATCACATGATAGGAAATGAACAGAGAATTGCACAAATGGCAAAACAGGCACAAAAGCAAGATTCTTTATCCAAATCAATTATGGCAAAACATGAAAGAATACGCAATCAATAAACACAGGATAGGACAAAAAATTAGTGTTGTAAGTATGAATAATATAAGATAAAAGCCAACACGATAGACACTTGGAGGACACATCGTTCCCCAGCAATGAACTCCTAAAAACCGTGCTTTTAATTCCATATACTTCTTTCTTCCTACTACCAAAGCACCATGTCCAAAACAAAGATTGCACCAGTATTCCTACTGATGATAACACTATTCATAATTAGGTGACTACTACAAGTAGCGATACCTCCAGTTGAAGAAACTGAAGACTACATCCTTTGACATCCTCAAAAATGAAGTACCCAACCTTACTCAATACATGTGCAAAAAAGACCAGGAGGAGCATGAGAACAGTTCAGTTCACTAAGCAAGGCCACCTCTAGAATGAGGGCTCAGAAGTAGGCATGAAGATTGCAAACAAATGGAAGAACAACTACAGGGGTATTAGCTCCAGCAATGCAGACGATGCTCTGTAAAGGGCCAAAGAAAAAACCCGCCACAAGGAACTCACATGGACAACATATTACTATGATGAATTTACCACCAATTAGGATTACAAGTACGGGGTTGACTGGTACTCCAGCCTGTAAAGGAAGAGCTGGAAACAAGAAAAGGATGGGGATATACATGACCACAATACATACCAGAGGGACTACTAAGGAATGGTAGTCCATCATGATGATTAGACCTACCGAGAAGCTGCTTTAAAGCCGACAGCATGATCCATCAGGCAGAGCAAAAGAAGGTACAAAAACTACCTTTGCAATATCTGGTACATAAAGAACTTCCATTGCTATCAGAAAAGAAGAGGAGGTGCTCTGCATATACTCAGAAGATGGGAAAGATCCATGATGTGATTAAGGAAGTGGAGCAACAACTTCAACAGTTGCATGCTCAACTAAAAGAGTAGGAATAAAATATCGGGGCAAAGTCAGGTCAAGAGAAAACCAGTCTGAAGAGAGTACAACCATGGAGAAAGGGGAGCTGTTATCATGATTCTAGACTGACAGCTAGTGGATAGAGATATTTGTCCTATGACAAGGATATTTGTCAAAGGTTTTCATTTGTTATAATATGATTTCATGCACATGACCTATTTAGAAGTTATGGGGACTTCAGATGACACTAAGGGGGCTGTGTATTGTGGTTTACTTTCACGCACATGACCTAGTAAGAGGTCACGGGGGCTATGCACATGATAAGGGAGCTGTGCAGAAGGATATGCTATTTCATGCTCTTGGCTTATTAAGAGGTCAAGTGGCTCACATATTTGACCAATGTTAAGGTCATTTGACCTTGATATCACAATAGTATATGAGTGGTGATTATGACTGATAGTTGTTTAGATCTTTAAGCAGGTTGTAGGAAGAACTATACAAAGAGGAGGACAAGCCATGTAGTTCCTTTCAGCCTCCATCTCCTTTTCCTCCTCCGTCTCCTCTATATTCCTCACGCTTGAAATCAACCTTCAACACTTGGACTTCATGGACTATCAGCCCCCCCTCTCCTCCTACAATGGCTTCGTCCTAGGAGTGATGGCCATCTCCCTCCTCTCCCCACTGCCCTCTTCTGTTTTTCCAGACATCAGGGGTGTCCTTCCTCTGGGTGCCGGTATGCCTCTCATGCTGCCCATTCTTGCCCCTCTCCTCGTATTGTGAGGACCCTCCACATGGTCCGCAACCGTTCGCTTCCCATGCTTCTGACGGCTAGGAACACAGTTTGCAGTACACGAGCACTGCACAACAGGCCCGAGGGCCATTCTTGCTCCTCTCCATGGTTGGCTTAAGCGCTAGTATCTCATCCACTAACTGACGCTATCTCTCAGCGAACAAGGGACTACATGAGAGAGGTAGTATAATCGCTTGCCTTTTGCCACTGGGGACCACCTAGCAAGACACGAACATGATGACCGAGGATTGACACAGTCATGTTCGGTTTCTGCCCTGTTCCGTTGGTTGGATTGGCTTGCACCCTATTGCTACGCCCTCACTCAGCTTGCACCCTCCCTTGGCTTGCACCCTACTGCACTGCCCTGTCCTGCTGCTGCCCACAGGGGGCCCAATTTATGGGTTACGTCGCGTTCTGGGATAACTTCTATGGTTTCTGCTGCCACCATGTATACCTGGCATCGCTGTTGTAGGATCTACTTTACATGTTTTTCCTTTGTTTTGTTTCCAAGATGTTCCAGGCGGTTACCTTTCTATGTTTTCCTGCTTGTTCTTAGTTAGGATTCTCCTATTCTCTGAGTTCGCTAGTGAGGTAGGGGCGGGTTTTTCTTTTATATGTGATGTGCGGTTAGGCTCATACCAGAGGGCCTTGGAGATATGGTTGGGCTGGGCAGAGGGAGGAATGGGGATTGTTAACGCCATCGCTAGCACTTTTTTTTTTTTTTT
>JACCEG010000089.1:354048-368895 GCA_014065205.1 Tuber brumale | reverse complement strand
GAGAAGCAGCGCACCCCGAACACGAACCAACAACCTCCACAGACATGCAACAACAAGAGAAGACCCCGGCCCGTTAGTGAAACAACATCGAGAACCCCAATTAACACCTCGCTACCACACAATGCAGTAGATGCCTGCACACTCTCCCATACACGAAGGCTATATCCCCAGAGTGAGGATCAGGCGCTATAGATGAACATCTGGCCCAGGATGGAAGCAGTGAAGTAGAAGGGAGGAGATCAGACCGGCCTTGTAACGGGACGTCGAAGCCTAACCCCAGTGTCCACCGGAACACAACAAAGTAGAGTAGGGGCAGTAGGGTGCCAGCCAGCGGATGTCACCGAGGCGACAGAGCCAGGAGGAGGAGCGAGGAGGGCAGATGTGAACCCAACCTCTGGAGGCAGTGGGGATGCCGCCCAGCAGAGGGGATGCCAGCCCAGCAGAGAGGATGCCAGCCGGAGGAAGCACCCGAAGAGGGTGCCAGCCAGAGAGGTGGGGAGGAGGCAGTAAGGGTGCCAGCCGACCGATGGGAGGGTGAAGAGGGAGGGGCAGACCCAGAAGCTCTCAACTGTCGGAATCGTGTTCGTGTCTGTACTAGGCGGGTACCTCCCACACACCGAAGGCGTCTTACCGCGTCTCTCTTGTAGTCCCTTGTTCTCTGAGAGATAGCGTCACTTAGTGGATGGGATCCCACCACCAAGCAGTGTGAAGGAGGAATGTGGCGAAGTCGACCGCAGGTCGTGGGAACCCAAACCCAGGCCCAGAAGGGCCGGGAGAGAGAAACACCGAAGTCGCCTACCGCGAACTGTAGTCCCAGCCGTCTGGAGAGAGAAACCGTGAAACCCGACCGTGCCAATGTCAAGCGAGGTGCAAAACAACAGCGTGGCAAGAGGAGCAGACAACGTCCTGAGACATCGTAGGGGGGAGGAGGAGGGGCCCAAGAGGGTAGACCTCGAGAACAGGCTTAGAAGTCGATGCCTGAGGGCAAAGAAGTGATGAAAAGGATGGCCAGGACCCCTCAGAGGGGGGGGGTCCTAGACCGAAAAGTGGTGATGGTTGCCTCTGGTGTTGAGTCGTTCCCAAATTGGTAATAAATTTCAACGACTGGAGGTGTAGCGGAGACGGTCGATGGCCATCGCTAGCACTGCATGCAAGTTCTTGTACCCTAAATAACAATGAACACATGGTGATAAAAAAAAAGCCCAAAAGCCAAAAAGCTATATAGTTAATTTTTCATGCAATCATCTAAGTAACCACGCTACACTTAAGAGGAAAAGCTTAGGCGTTCTTTATTACTACCCAATTAAAGGCAGCACAGATGAGAACTAAAGTGATATCGGTACCAAGAGATAAGCATATAAAGGTCTTTTTATGATGTATTGCATAGGCAGAGGCCCAAGGACGATATCCTCTCAGTGGTTGATTCTGTTGTCATTTCTTGTTCAAAGAAGAGAAACAGTGAAAGTCATAGAAGGCCTTGAAGGTAGTTCAAAAACATACTCAGGGGCCTTCGATGTCTAGCTCCTCATTCTATAGGTATGATTAGCTGTGGTCCTTATTTGATGATGAGATAACTAAAGGTTGGAAATGTCAATAATTTATAGGGTCAATCACTATTGGTACCACATGCCGAGGGGCTAGCAGTTTAGTGCAACGGCAGTTATTTCCGGAGCGCGTGAACAAGCCCTTGTCATATGTAAGTTATAAGCTATTAGCAATGGTTCAGGATGTGAACTAAGAGCCGAATATGTTTAGAAACTGAACTGGTCACCAATAATTGCTGGCCCATGATGTCAACTAGCAGAAGGCAGCTCCTATACCTGCATTTCCTCTGACTCTTCCTGCTCCTCCTACTCCTCCTGCTCTTCCTCTATCTCCTCCTGCTGCGCCTTCTCCACTACCTCCTCTTCCTCTACTTGCAAGGCTCCCCCCATACCTCCTGCTCGCCAATAGCAATTGAAGACCTCGTAGTCGAAAACCATGTATCTACAGTTCGTCGACTTGACTGCCTGTACTTGGTCCTTATCCTGATACCTCTCTACGACTAGGAGGTCTAGTAGATCATCATAACAATTGTATTAGATTTACAAGCTGATGTCATTATTGTAACTTAAAAGGATAAGATCAGCAAGCAGCTGAGGCTCCATAGGCATATTTCGGAGTGATCATGTGCTCTCAGCCGTCTCTCAATGAGATATTATTAGTACCGGCTGGCTGCCTCCACACCTTGGTACTGTGCTATCCAGAGCAGATTATCTATGCTCAGTGATGTTATAACTCCAGCGCCCATTACCTGATTGTGGCCGGTAGTATACCAGAGGTACCCTGTGAATCAATACTCATCCTGACATCTATATGTCGGCAAAATAGGGTGGATCTACATTGCTTTCGCGCAATACATAGAGTTGTAATCAGGTTGATCCACTGTGAAAAGTATTTTGTAGAAATATAACAAAATATAGATCAATAGGGTTACTTACAAGGAGGTCTATCAGCCCCAGCCAACATGCTTCATACTATGAGAAGATGCTGGATCGTCCTTTGATCTTCATCGGCTGCATCACTGATCAAGCTCCTCAGCTGATATTTGACTTCTCTATTGTCCTCAGCTTGCTACTAGTAATTAGCCAGCTAGATCCTGGCAGCAATGGGGGGAAGGGAGAGGACATCAACTAGGCCTAACTTCAATGTGCAGTCCATCAGGTGGTGCAGATCCAACCAGGGTACTGCCATGTAGGGTTTCAAGTTCTCACCATTTCTCTTGTAGACATTGGTAGTAGCATGAGGATTTTCAAACACATACCAGCTTTTGGTATACTTCAAGTCACCATAATGCCCACTGTTCGAGCTATGAAAGTTAGCTAAATAGATTCCTGTATATTTTGTTAGTTTACAATATTTGCTTGCTGCTAGTACTTCACTACTGGCTCGAAGAATGACGTCCTGTCTTAATCCAGGCTTGCTTGACTATTCACTAGAGGTCACCTTCTTGATATAGCTGATATGACAGTAAATAGAAGATGGCAATTGGAGATGATTGCTGATCCTGCCACCATAATCCATTGTCCACTGGCCTCTGCTAGTAGAGTTTAATATTTGTATGTCGTTATCTCATTTTTCTGAGGTGGGGTCTGATGACATGAAAAGGAAAAGGATATGATAATAATGCTCCATATTGGTGGAATGGTTGCAGTGTAATTGAACAATGACACTGGCAGTCTTTGCTGCTTATGGTGTATTTTTTCTCTATTTGGTGAAAGTGGAGGGTATTTGGAAAAAGAAAAGACAACAACTTTAATAGAGTGGCAATGTGGAAGGAAAAGGTTAACTGGCAGGTTGTGGAGGAGCAGAGAAAAGAAAGGTATTGATGCCATGAGGTGAGGGATAGCATGAGGGCCTTCATCTTACGGCTCATAAAAAGGGAGCAATTGAAAGAAGAGATTGATCAGATAGAGCGGGAGATCATACTGGGCATCGGTGAGGGATAGACAGATTGGAGAAGTAGGTTGGGAGAGAGTATTTACAACAGGGAACTACAAAAGTCATAAATGGGCAAGCTTGAAAGGGAAGGTCAAGTCAAGGCTTATCAGAGGGAACCAGAATATGACCTTGATATCACAGAGTAAGAAATGGGAAAAAGATATCAAACAGATACAAGGAGATAGCAGGAGCAGGTTGAGAGGAGATCGATTGGTCAATGACAAGGGGTTTAGAAGAAGATGTTTCACATTGTATATACTAGTCGGTGAGGTATTTGTAAACAACTCTAAGCACCCTCAAAGATATAGTAAACCATATATGTAATATTGTTTGTATCAACTTTATACACTTAGTGGCTTATTATCTGATTGATTGGAAGTTTTTATCTATAGATACTATTATCATTCTGAACATACAGAATCATAATATTACTGCCATTTCCTATATAATTTGGTAAATAACCATTCAATCTATACACTTGGTGTGATCTCAAGATATTTCGACTGCCATGAAAAGGGTTTAAGCTACATGGATGTCCTGGTACCAAGAGACATCCTCTATGGGTGTCACCACGGAAAGGGCTGGACAATCCTAACATGGAATATGACAAATCTGACAATACAGCATACAAATATTCATCAGGGGCACAATGAAGCTAGAACTAATAAAGTTATAAATGGAATAATAGCTTGGCGATGGTTCTTCCAAATCTGCTGCTAGTAGAATCCACTAATTGACTCTGTCAAAGCAGGCCGTCCCCTGGTCAAAAGCCCTCACTCTACAATCTATCACCTTATAATCAAAAGCACAAGCTAAGGCCAATCTCTGTGACTTCCTTATGAGAATGATTTCTGGCCCAGTGGAGAAGCCTGGCTTCAGTGCATTCTTATATTTCCTGGTGGGGTCTCTGAAACTGTGGGGTTGTTGCGTCCAGTTTGTGATTTCCTGGAGGGTGGGGTCTGGCAGAGATAGTGCAATTTTGACAAGATTGATTTGGGATATGCATTACCGTAGAGCAAGGCCTACATCTCATCCTCATATCTGACATTTTGCCTGTTTACACTTAGCGCAGGTATGGAGATTGTCAAGCAATGTTCTATCTCATTATTACCTGCATAATAATCTGTATCATGTACTTACAGGTGCACCAAGAATGTCATATCATTTTCCAGAGCCTGTTCTCCTGAATGATTATCATTCTTATAGCCAACCATATCTATTTCTGATACAGTTACCCATGTATTGTAACCAGGACTTCCTGTGGTAAGATGGATCTCATGGGTGTGACCAAACTGCAGGCTTCTGGAATTATAATGCGATATAAAATCCTGACTGAAATTCAGGAACAAAAACGAGTAGGTAAAACCTATCCTCAGTAAGTCCACAGCTTCACTCAATAAGCTTCTTGCTCAAGAGGTAGTTAATTGCTAGGGTGGAAGAGAACTCACTCAGACTTAAGTAAATTAAATATAGTACCAGTTATTGTCTATCACTACTCAGTATTTGTGAGCACTCAACCTCCAATGGCTTGCTAGTTCTCTACTTATTGAGTTGGACTAAAGATCTCCTGCTTGTGAACACCGCTGCTCCATGGTCTTTTATCTCCTACAAAGAGGCAACTTCAGTCACTTCATCTCCAATTCAACCATAAAAGTCAAAGCTATTCACATTATGGACATACTAGTAGTGAACTACGCGGTCCATCTGATGTGAGACAAGGTCGTAAGCTTTCTCCCCATGGTCACTGCATTTGGAAGCTTTTACTTCTCATTCAACCTGTACTGAGTTTTACTCAATTCTATCATATCTCGAAAGCTAATCAGATAGCTACCCCGACAAACCTCTATGTAGATTGATACTTGTAGGCACTCCCTGCAACCAATCCTTATGAGGACCAGTACTACTATAACAAGACTTATACACTAGAACCTATCTGATATTTCTCACAACTATTGTAGATAGAGTACAGAGGTTCTGGTTAGTGTAATAGCATGAGAGTAGTGCCAAGAAGGCTGACTTGCATCACTTCTAGGCCAGGTTTGTGTCACTGTAGAGATCATGAGGACAAAGTCCACAGTCACTTGTTGGCACCCTCAGTAGACCTCAGGCCTACCTATGCTTGTCCTAAAAGACTTTCAAAGTATTAGAGTCTGATACACATGATATGACCTGTTAACCTTAATGTCTATACTTCTTTTTCTTTCTTTCTTTCTTTCCTTTTCCTTCCTTTTTTTTATGTTTAATTTTATTGTGTACTTAAAAGCACACTTTCCACAGGCTGCCAGTCACACTATAGCAGATGAACTCACCTCCTCCCCTATGCCAACACCCAAGAAGAGTGAAGAAAAGATATCATATAGCACTTCAATATCGACAAACAAGTGCCTGGGTCATGTGTCCCACAACTTGAAGGCAGAACCGTCTTGCTTAGAGCAACAAACTCTAACACCCAACAGAGTCGAAAAGCTCATCCACACTGCCAAGTTTGAGTATACACAAACAGTAAAGACAGTAAAGAAAAGTGCCCTAAACCCATTAGCGCAAAGGAAACACAGCATCCTGCTAGTGGCCACAACATTTGGTAAAAGAACCCTTTCAGAGAATATAAAAACCAACCAGGCAGCCGAAGCCCTTTTCCATCTTTGATAAATGTATCTACAGCTGGCAGGGATATACATAGTGAAATGTGATGGGAGATCGAAGAGAAAGCCCAAGAGGAAGGCAAAAAGATGCAAGGCAAAACCCTGAGACCAACACAATCTAGTCCAGGAAACTTGGAGGTGACACCCAGAAAACTCCAAGGAGGATAACATAGAAGTAGGATGTTAGCCTATCTAACTATAAGAAAGGTGTAGAAGCTGAATGCAACTCTGTCAACTTTCAGTAATGGTATTCATGTCTGACTAGGCAGTTGGTAAAAGGAGTGCAAGACGTTTTACTGTGTCTCTCATATAGCGCCTTGTTCTACAAGAGATAGTATTACTTAGTGGATGGGAGACCACTTCTTGCCAACTGAGAAGAAGGGCGAAATCGATTAAGGAGCCTATTACAGTTTCCACATGCTCCAAACAGTATTCTTTACAGTTCAATACATGGATAGGAAGCTATTGCCAAACCTGATAGGGGCCTCGCTAAGCGAGAAGAGAGGAGGGAATAGGCAGTAGAAAAGTAGTACCAGAACCCATTGGAGGGAAATACTTAACATGTGAACAAGCAAAAGGGGACAGCAAGGAGAGGATAGGGATGGCCACTACTCTTAGGCCCAAGCCATCATAGAAAGAGGAAGGGGTTGAGGGAGTTATTAGATTCCCACGTTGAGGGTTGATTTCAAGTATAAGGAAACTAATGGAGACAGAGGATGAGAAAATATCCATGCTGATCCATGCTCCTACTTACATATCCTTTAGACAGCTTTAGGGAGGCCGTTATGCGACAATGTATTTGGTATCATCAGAGTACCATCTTTACTTCTTACTTACTATAGTACAAGCTACTCTTCAGACTTAAGCCAGTGATGCTTTGGACATACAAGGTGGCTGTAGCGGTATGTTACAAACTACATGTTCTAGTTGCAAAATATTTGTAACTCAATTTCTCCTTTAGGAGCTGCCTGTTTCATGAGGAATTTCAAACTTCCTAAGATATTTCATGTAACAAATATTGCGAGAACTTCCCCCAAAGTCCTGTATAATAAGTTAGCTATAGAGTAGGGTAACTTGGCTCTATGGCAGGGTAATCAAATGCCCAATGTAGGATAACTCTAGAATAAATGAAAGGTAACTCTACCCCAAAGCAGAAGTGAAAAAATTGGATAACTTCACCATTTGACTACTATAGTTACTCTACTCTACAGGTTAACTACTAGCCAAACTAAGTACCTATCAGCAAGGTAGCCCATGTCTGGCTAAGGTACTTAACCATCTCTACATTACTAGAGTAGACAACTATCTACACAATCAATCCTACCCAGTAGGCATATTCTCCGGACAAGGATGTAGGCTTTACTCTTTCTGTAATGCCACGGGTGCAGGATCATTATACATATGCAGCTGACTTGTAGTTCTATCTATCCAGTTACCGAGATCAAGTATTGATTGCTTATTATCATATGGGTACCCCCTCACTGTCAGGATCTCCTGCTGTGAGTTACCTTGTTAAGGTAATAGTATACTAAGAAATCCAACAAGTCCTGTAGCCCAGGATTTACAAGTAGCTGGATATCCATTCTTTTACCCTCTTCCATGAACATTGACTCCCACTGTAGTAGGAGTTGTGCAGAAAGCTGGCAGAGTAACCAGCTTCCTTGGCCAGTAGCGTCCAGTATATAGTGAACCCATTAGGCACAAGTACATTTCAAGTTCAAGGACCACAGCCCAGGAATGGCACAGGAATCCAACACAGAAAATCAGATTGTGAAGATATTCAGGGCTCACGAATAAATAAATTCATAATCCAGATGAGTCTCAACCAACTTCTTTTGTACACAGCTTAGACATGTACTGCATAATAACGGCTGAACTCAAACTATACCTACTACTTGAGTATACCCAAGTAGTGAGTTTCAATATATATTTTCTTCATCAGTAAGTAGAAACCTGACTTCGACAACTTGTATGGAAATGAACTAACCTATTTAAATATTAGCCAGTGGCACTAGGAGTGGGCATACAAGTAAAGAACATGTAGGTGCATTAAGCACTTCTTGTGTAGCTGGGACTCAGTATGAAGAGTAGACATAATGTGTATTTATAGTCATTAGTTGATTCAGGTCTTAGACATTTAGGTCAATCTTACTCTTGTCATAATCCTGAATATTCTCGCCGTCCTGGCCAGCCTGAGAATCTAAGCTACATAGGCAATTCTCAACATCTTTAACATCTCTGACATCTTCACAATTCTCACAATCCTCACCAACCTCATCACCCTAGCCTACTCATGTAGTATCAGCTACTTTTGACACATGACCTTGTTGTCTATTCTGGCCCTGTTGAGCAGTGGTACTAGGTGGTAGCATTGGATAGTTAATAATAATATAAGGAGAGACAATTTCTTGAACACGTGGTACATGTTGAGGTACTTGACCTTTTAGAAGAGTGGCTGTTAACCACTTACTAAAGTCCTTAATGAGCATAATAATGACTTCTGCAATCTGTCACTTCCAGGATACTTCATTGTCCTCCACCATTATAAGACAATCAGAGGAAGAGTGTAATCTCCTTGTGCTATGTAAAGTCTCACTGAAATTGTTATTTAGGAAACTGTTGCTATTGGTAAAGTCTCTTGCTATTATATAGTCATTGATTGTAGTTCACCATGCAAGATAGAGTGGTCAGCCAGCATGATTCAAAGTAAAGTCAAGTAACATCTTATCAGAGCTGACTTTTTTGGTTACTGACTCTTGCAACAATAATTTTCCCAATCATAGTAATAACTGAAAGCTGCTCGACATGTACTGGCAAAATTATGTTGTCCTTGGGAAAAATTAGCATGTGGACATATTGCATGTTGTTATTGTTTTGGACTACTAGTATGTTATCTGGTTTGACCTGACTATTGATATGGTAAGCAGGATGGATATTGTGAATACTGTATTTGTTGTACATATTTTTCCTAGTATGATGAAACCTTCCCTCAACTATGATCAATTCAGTTTAAACATCTGCATTCCTCATGTTCCAAATATCCTATAGGACCTACCTGATATTTTTGTAATTCAAGAGCCAGACACGTCAGACATCTTAAGCTTACCTGTATTTCAAGTTGAAAATAGGATGTCTTACACCTATAAACTCAAATACAGGATGTCTTTTATTCAGGTACTAATGAAATCTTACATTAAAGAGAAACTGTCGAACCCTTATGATATATGCATAGTATACATTAGACCATATCAACTATTGGTTATTCCTTGGGTCATCCGAATTTGGTTCCAGCTGACATCTGAGTCTAGATATGTAGAAGCAAGTCTTCCACTTGCACATGATCACAGATACTAGCTTTCCAAAAACCAGAGACCACCATCACCCAATGAATACCAAGTATTAATTTTACTGCCATAAAGACACCCATATTAGCCCATATGAAAGATATCTGTGAACATCATATATGGACATCAGGGCTCTTCTCTTCTCCAACATACAGCGTGCCCTTTCCACAAATAGTATTCTGAATACAGAATCCTACCGATTGTTTTGTGATAACGCATCTTATCTGAGCAATCCACCAGATTCTAACCACGAATTTAACCCCAATCAGACTACCTACCAACCAGACTCCACGTATGATAGAATTACGCAAGAGTTTGACACAGGATTATTGAATTTGGCGGACTTATAATGCACCCCCAATGAAACCATATATTATGCCTGTGGTAGGGAAATTATTGGAGACATAAAGTGATTGGCTGTAGAATATGGGGACATGTGTAAGGCCCCCTAGTTAAGATTTCATTATGTACGCAATTTCAAACCAGCATCTTGGTTTGCACAAAATGAGGTATTCAAGCTGCATCCATCAGCAACAATATCTAGTTCGCATTTTCTGCATTCTGTGTATCCTGTTATCCCTGGTTGCATCCTGATAGATGTTTAACATACAAAATCATACTTGAGCAATAAGGGATTATCATATTAGATTCATATTATATTATATAAGAAGATCACCATATTGCAGGCAGCATAACTTATCAGATACTTGGTAAATTACTGATTGAAATATTGCTTAATAAAAATGAGCATTTCACTTCAAATCCTCTTATGTACTCAAAATAGCAATCTGGAGTTGGTGCCAGTAAGTGCCAGTTGTTTTAAATCACTGAATTGGTGTATTTACAATAATAGTAATCAGGATGTGAATCAAAAGTCAGGATGCACAGGATGCACAGTAAGCTTAAAATGTGAACAGCATATTTCTTTTGCTGATGTATTAACTAATACTTTTCAAGTTGCTTTGACATTGCAGCAGATGTTACCTATAGTACAATACATACATGTTCATTCACTAGATCCATATAGCTCATATCTACAATGGTTCAATGCACAAGTCCAAGATGGTATCAGAACATTGCCATTCATCCACATTGAGGTTCTTGCGTGATTCTGTTACCATTTGTGTCAAATAGCCTATGCTGCAGATTTTCTTCACAGTCTGCAATGTCAATGTGATCTCAAAGGACAAAGTGTACATGTGGAAATGCATACATCGGACTGATGGTAAAACTTTCAAGTACTGTGCTAATAGTATATACACTCTATTAATATAAAGACTCTGACTAACTCATGATGGGAAACACTTCTACCTGGCATGACTTTGATTCTGTTTACCATAATATTAGATGAAACATATTTCTTCAACTTCTCTAGTAATAACAAGGAATAGCCTTCATTTATCCCAATTGGAAATCTTCTATCAACCACCTGTAACCAACCTGGATCAATGGTCATTCTCATTCTGGTGCTATTGCCAGTCCTGCCTAAGTTCTCAAAGTAATCTTCCACAAACAATCTACGCAGACAAATCAATGCTGACTCACTTCTAGTTGTATTCATATACCTATTTGTACCCTTGTATAAGATTGCACTAAACAGTAGGGCAATTGCCGGCACAGATGGCAAAGTATAGAGGTGTTTCTCTAACTTAGGAGTGTACATTGAAAACTATATAGAAAAACTTGTACTTTATGGGGTCAAATCAAATACCTGTCCTTAATGTGAGATACCTCCCTAGATGTGAGCATTCAACACACAACACTTACAAGGGATATGGAGCGGAGATTATATATGATATGAGGGCCTGGAACAATCAATTCACAATGGCTCTGAGTAGTCTACGTTGGGTAACATTAGCATCACCGATAATTCTCTTTATACAAAGATACGGTGAAATGCTTTTCATAGACTACCATGCATCTTACCTGCCACCCTGCTTTAGCCAGCTTTACTCTCTACTGTTTATCTCAGACTGTTCAAGTACCTGCTGGATTGGGTTCTAGGATTTCTTAAGAAATAAGCAAGGTTAGAGGTATTTGAAAATGCTTGGAAAGGTTGACCTCTATACTGTAGATTCTTTGTATCCAATAAAGCATAATGCAAGATTAAAAAGTGGCAAGAAAAGGAGATGAGAAACTTGGAACCTTGTTGCTTTGGAGTACTTGCCATAGTATTGGGATGGCCAGTTAGTATGCAATACCTATACTTCAAACATACATGTGCTTGTATTTATTCATTACTTGATTTTAGTTTGATAGTGCAGTACCAGAGCTACCTATATGAGACTGTTGATTATATGAATCAATATCGTAATCTGTTTAACTCAACAAAGAATATGTTCCTGGAGTCCAGAATGTTTAAAGGGATGTGAATAAAGTTTCAAGACCACTGAACAGAGTTATCACAACTGAAAATACTGGCAAATCAAGTTGCTACTAAATTCAAGTGGTACTATATGCAGGAGCAGTACTGCAAAGAAGAGAAGTAATACATAAAATTGATCCAAGCAGAGTCCCAATTCAACTACCTCAAGATGGATCTACTTTGTCACTTTCTCTATCATGTATACCACTTTGGCAATATTCTACAATATTCTGCTGAGTTTAACAAGTTAGCATATAAGGAGTAAATAAAAAACAAATATAAAGATAACCCTATGTGGCAGATAATCCACAGTTTGGATTGATACCATGTGATCTGAATGAGACTTTTAAACCTTGATGTTGTACCATCTGCTGTAGCTGAGATCCCTGAAAATGTCATTAATCTTTTAAACAAAACAAGTATCAAGTCCCTGCTACCTACATGCTGAATAACTGTGAAGGAGAACTATAGAAACATTGCTGATCTCCATGATTGGTACAAGGTCTTGAGTATCTTGAGTGAGAATATATGTATTAAATTGATTCAATCTAACTAGTAAAGCCAGTCCTTTAAATATCACTTGCCTCAAGATTTCTGAATACTTTGATGCCTGTCTATTAAATGATTACTACAACTTGAAATCCCAATTTTAGTGTTTCAGGAAACCAATATTCCCAACATCTACATTGCACAATACACGAGCACTGAGCTCTTCTAAAACTACAAATGTTACAATAATTTAGTCTGGATATACATTGGTAGGTAGTAAATGTATAGTATACTACAAGGCTATCATTCTTGGAAACTCATTGCACTCTTCAAACTCTATGACTACCAGTACTAAGATATAGTCCACTGTCTGGCATGTACTCCAGCATTGAATGTACTAAACTTTGAATGCCTATTAGAGTTACAAAATCTTGTTACTATAGAGCTGCCCAGGGCAGTAGATCTGCAGAAGTTTGAAGTGGTGAACATCGGTACAATTGTAGGCCTATACTACCTAATCTCAGAGACAGGTGGATGATGGCTTGTGAACAGTCAAATAGATTTAAGGAGATTGAATGACATCTATTGATAAATCACTTGGTCCAACTACACTACCGAGAGGAACCTAACTACTCTACTCCAGTGGCCATCGGTTATTTGTAACGATAAGACAGGCATATAAATGAAGTAAGGATATTAGGTTTGATACCACTGCTCTGACATCCAACAATTGTGTCAGACCAAATCTCTGTAACTCTATGAGCATTTGAATTTCAAGTATCATATCATAAGAATAAGACTGGGCTGAGATAAAGACAACTTGGGGTACAAGGCAAGTAGGACTGTGAGGGTTACAGATAGCAAGCTGAATATCGAAATAATTGAATGGTAATATTTAAACAAAAGTATACAAGATCAAGATTTTGACTACTGGTAGAGAATTACAAAAACAGTTATATCAATAATAAGGAATACTATAGTAGAACATAGGGTCTAAGGAGGTCCAGGCAGCTAGTAGTGGCAAAGGATACAAGGTTAGCACATTTGGAACAAATACCAGAAGATGAGATTATGAAATGGAGAAATCAGAGAATGAATGTGAATTAATGTTACTTCGTTGTGGCCTTATGATATCTGAAATGGCGGAATAACAGAGAGATATCAGAACATGATTGGAAGAAGCGGGTAAGATACTAGTCATATAGAGAGTAGGAAATAAGGTTTACTAGCAGGTTAGATGGTATTAAAGGACACATCTGAGGAGCAAGACATAGTAGACCAAGGATGGCAATAGACTGTGCCTCTCAGAGAGCAAAGTATGCAGACAAAGTATCAGAATATGGGTACTGAGTAATGTGGAGGGGAGTTCTATCAAGATGGGGCATAAGGATGGAAGGGAATAAAAATATCCTATGAATATTTGAGTGACATCACGGTGTGCGGGAAAGGTACCGGGATCGGGTACAAGGAAAGAGAGGATAGCAACCCAGAGCACATTGGGCATGTGAGGTATTCTAATGTAATTCCAGATGTACAAGACTCATGGGATGTAAATAAGATGCTATATGTATCAGGACGCTGTGCCAATGTACTAGACACAGAGATAACTTTGACTGATATTCTGCTTACTATCATTGCTACAATATATCCTCAAAGATTTTTATTTTCCCCCTTGCACTTGAGGCCAACCTTTGATAAAGCTAGTTGACAATATATATTACTCTTCTAAGCCACCTGGTATTAGGCTTATAAGTTCTCTTTTATTGCATGTTTCTATTTGTTTGTAATGAAATCTCTTGTTCTCCTACTACTCTCATGAGCTTGATGTTAGTTTTGCCTACTCAGGACTTACCTGGAAGTGCTTATCTTTCCTACTTATTATGTTACTACTTAGTTGGATAATTTCTTGTGATACTGTTACGACTGGATTAGTATATTGATAGCAATTGCTAGTTTTCTCTTGTTTGAATTTCCTTCCTTGTTTTATTATTCATATCCTGTTACTTTAAGTCACCTGTTTTAAGACTTTTCTTATTTTCTCTTTCACTACTATGATAGCTATGCTGTATTATCTCCTTAGATAGAGAATATATTGTTACGTTATCTAGCTATAATCTTTTGTATTTAATGAGCCTACAATCTTATAAGGATCTAGTTTTTCAACATTTACAGAAATACTCTTATGAGTATACTACAAGTTCAACAGTTACTGTATCTTTTCCTTACCTTTATTATCTTAAAAGAAACTCTACCAACACTCTTCCCCCTATCCTAATAGTGTTCAAGAATCTCTCTAAGATTCTCACAATACTTAAAAGTAAGTTACATTCTTGCTTTAGTAAATTCACTATAAGGGCTTTTTTTCTTCCTCTCTTTTTTTTTCTATTTTTATTTCAGTTGTTTTTTTTTGATTTCTTTTCTTTTTTTCTTTTTTTTTTTTTTTTTTTTTTTTTTTTTTTTTTTTTTTTTTTTTTTTTTTTTTTTTTTTTTTTTTTTTTTTTTTTTTTTTTTTTTTTTTTTTTTTTTT
>JACCEG010000089.1:337006-350632 GCA_014065205.1 Tuber brumale | reverse complement strand
AAAATAAAAATAAAATAAAAATAAAATAAAAATAAAATAAAAATAAAATGAAAATAAAATAAAAATAAAATAAAAATAAAATAAAAATAAAATAAAAATAAAATAAAAATAAAATAAAAATAAAATAAAAATAAAAATAAAATAAAAATAAAGATCTTCTATTGTGGCAGATATTAACAATACAGATATATGCTCAAAAATGTTACTCAACATCTTAACATACTTGATGTTCTTGCATTCAAGACTTACTTGCTGAATGTATGAATATTTATTGAATAATATTAGACTTGTACCAGAAATGACTATTTACAAGAAGTAGTCAGAGATGAGTACTTTGACAATTGTTGAACATGAGAGAGAGGAAAAGAAAGAAGAGTGAAGGATGACAAGAGAGTAGATAAGAGGAAGAAAAGAGAGAAGGCAATGTAGACAGAATAGAGAATGGTAGAAGGATTGAAGGAATAATGAGTTGGAAATAGCAATAGGCCTAGTAGAAAAATAATATCAAGATTTAGGAAATGGAAGCAATGAAGAGCAGTTAGGTGCACTATATTTATGTACTTCGTCAGCTTCATAGCTATGTACTCTAGAATATTGATAATCTATCATGATAATAATGACATACTCAAAGGTAATGTAAATACTCCCATAACTAAAATAATTAGATAGAATGAAACATCAGCAGTGACAGCTTTAGACAATATATTATGTACAGAAGTAACCTCAGTTGATGAAGAATTGTTTATTGAGGTTTTTCAGGCAACCTAGAGGGAGGTTATGACAATTAGTAATTACTATAGCGCATTTTGTGAAAATAGTATTTATTCCTACAATGTGCTGATAGTTCTAAAATCTCTTCCAGCAAGTATTTCAGAAAATGAGACAAAAGTAGAACTTAGTATGGATAATAGCTACAATGAGAGAACTACTAATATTACTTGAAAGCTGTCAACTTGGATACTCTGGAAATGCCTTCTAGCCAATGGAAATTTCCCAGAATAGTACATACTACTACTACTGTTTAGTCATATGTGACTGCTATCCTTGATCAACAGACTGTACTGGAAGTTGCTAGAGTGCCCATTAATACACCAAGTTGTAGAAGAGTACTACAACTTGCAATATTAGTCTAGTCAGTAATAGTCTGTAAATCCATTCAGCTTGCAACAAATTATGAACAATGGTAGAAAGATCGACGAAACCAACTCAGAGAGTGCAAAATCAGATTCTAGGATTAGAGGATATTCAGCAATCACTGATAAAGCCACTCAAGTACTTGTAATTATACAAGCTCAAGAGTGAAAAAAAAGGGGGGGGGGGAAATGGTGGCTGATCTACAAAAGTAAAAATGACTTGAGAAATAGCAATAAGACAAAATCTTATATAGTACAATATTGTCTTTACCAATAGGTCTATTGTATAAGGTATAAGCTGCTGCAGAGGATAATCACTCATGTTTTCCTTGACATGAGGAAAAAATCATCACACATCTGATGTGCCTGCTTGGTGTCTTGATCCCAGTCGCTTAACTCTTCCATCCCCTGCATCATGTGTGTCAGGACCTACACTGTGATGGCCAATATGTCCTGTATGTCATGCATCTCTTGGGCACACCTTGACATCTGAACCATATCCTGTGTGCCTCCCACTGGTTCACTTTCTTCTCTTATGTCGTTCTACGCCTCTCGCCCACTCCATGTCTTGACAGTTACCATGCATCCTCCTCTCTGCAGGCCAGCAGTGTAGATTGTGATCGTCAGCTACTCATCTTGATGCACCATTATTTTTCTCCTGTCACCACCAGTCTACAGGGTATTGAACCCTACTACTTCTCATCCTCAAATTTCTCCCTTGCATCCAACAGTTATCCAGTATCAATCCCATACACAGTCTTGTATTCTTTTACCATAATGGACTATTGGATACTCCACAGTGTAGGCACTCTTGGTAATATCACAGGTTCATCAATTGTCGAGATGGCTTCATCTTTTGTTCTCTTACTTCTTAACATTTGACTATTTCTAGCATATTATCTGTCAACATATCCCACTCCCTGTGCCTTATCATCCATGTTCTCTTCATCTTAGTCCCATCTTCAATAATGAGATTTGACTTAGCACCATTGCCTGACCTTTGAGCAAGGGTACTAGGCCAAATCTTCCAAGCTTTTAGCCATCCAAAGAATCGTGGAGGATGAGATATCATCATTGAATACCAGATTCTAGAGTTTGTCGGAGGACCTTAGTTTGATCTGATAACTGGTCAATATATCTCCATGAACCTTCTTAAATTGATCTGACAATTGACGAGCCATCTCCACGCGTACTCAGGGATTAGGTGGATGAGGTGCACGGTTTTGTCAATTTCCACTATGACAACACATCGTCCATCTGGCCTCACTTGCTGCTGGACTACGACTAGATGGTCTAACTCTGATGGGCTTCTTAAGTTAAGTACACTCAACATCGTGACCCATGCCAGTCAGTAGACTCCGTCTTAGTAATCATAGTTGCAGAGCTTAAATAGAGAGATAGGTTTCCAGAATTTTCTGCCTCCTAGCGCACTATCCATTTCTTCTGTGGTATCTAGTACCTACATCCAATCATTACGACTAGACATTGTCCGGAATCGCAAGGCAACCGGACATCTTGCCTGGTTGACAACATAGATATTAGTTTTCTGGAATGCTACAATTGGGATTTCAAGTGGAGTTAGTAGTTCCCCGGAGAGGTATCAAAGTATTTCTGTACCTTCTGGAAGACTGGACTCGAGGGAAGAGGTCCGCTGGCTATTTCAAACCAATTCGATAGACTCCGTTGCCATTACAAGCACCGCGAAAGAAAAAACCGCACCAAATTTCTTGCCAAGCTTTCACCTCATTGGTTGACAACCATTCCTCACCGTTTCACCCCTTCACTTTAAAGACTTTTCAAACACATATCATCCTCCCTCATTTGTGCTTTATCACCTCTATCAACTGAGTCCTATTTCCCAACCATCTGATGTCTAATAGACGCAGGGGCAAAGGTAGGGGTGGTGCAAACCCCTTTGCAGCCCCCTTCAACCCACCCATCCCACCACCCAACCCAGCCTTGCCTGAGGACATATGCATGGAGCCAGACCCAGGCTCTCCAGTTCAGACAGTGCCTGCTCCTGCCTCTACCACCTCTACAGAAGAATATCCTTCCATCCCTACATTTTCACCAAGGCCTTTGGCTGAAGGGATCTCCAACACCAACCTTGGCGTTACACTTCGCACTCAACACCTTGAAGAAGCCTTCCAGGCCCTGCAGGAACACCTCATTGTGGTTCAAAACCACCATATTACAGATATCCAAACACTTCAAGACGAAGTTGCGCACCTCACCTCTCAGGTTGAATGCCTGTAATACCAACTCCTGCACCAACAACCCCCCTACCACAACAAACCACTATACCCACCCCTCCACCACAACAAACCTGGGCCCAAAAAGCTACCAGAGCAGTCCCAGCCAAATTCTCTACCACTGCACCAGCCAAAACCTACGCCGCAGCTGTTTTGACTAAACGTGACCATACCATTGTCATTGAAAGAGATGGCTCCATCCTACCTGATACCACCAACCCCCTCACCATTCGTGATGCAATTAACAATGCAATCAAGAAATCTCTTATTGCAAGAATCGAATTCACCACCAACTACCATGTCCTCCTCCTCACTAAGGATAACACACCTGCCACCTCTGTCCTCAAAGCGCATCGTTCTGCCATTGAGGAAGCAATCGGATCCACCATCCCAGCACCTATTGGCCGCAGAAAAGATGAAAACTGGCACAAGGTCATCCTCCATGGCATCCCCACTTCCTCCACCTTCTCCACCATTCAGTCTGAAGTCGAACAGTTCAACCCAGGCACCCACCTCCCACGTCCTCCTAGATGGCTCACCACCCCAGCCCAGCGTCAGGACAAAGAAGCATCAGCTATGGTCCTCACTATTGCCGGCAAAGATTCCACAGACAAAGCCCTCAGCACAGGCCTCTCACTACTTGGGAAGAAGTTCAAAGTGCAATGCTACTTGTCCTTTGGTCCTGATACCCAATGAACCAAATGCTTAGCCTTTGGTTACCACCCTTCTCAGTGTACCGGTACCCAGCATTGCAGCATCTGCTCCATGGAACACCCAGCACACCTCCACACTTGCGGCAGATCAGATTGTCCTACCAAGGGCAAAGCATGTTTGCACACCACCATCAAATGTGTCAACTGTGGCGACTTCCACTAGGCTAATTCTAAGGAATGTCCCATATACCTCAAAGCACACCAAGCGGCAACTGAGAGAAGAAACAGGACTGTCTAGGGATATTACCTTTTTTCTTATATTTGTTAGGTGTCAGGCGGCTTGGAGGATTTTCCTTTGTCGCTATGGCTCATGAGCTGGCTCAAACGAACGTTACTACCTTCTTATATGGGACGGGATATCAGACTGGCACCCTTGCGTAATGTAAAGACTATTGTATGTTAGTTAGCTTCATAGCCTGTACCGCTCTATAAGCGTAATGAGATATAATAATAATAATTATAAGGCAATTCGATACATCCTCCGTCTCCGCTACACCTCCGGTGATTGAAATTTATTTCCTAATTGGGATAAACTCAACACCACACTAAACTATCACCACTTTTCAGTCTGCACCCTCCCCTTGGGGGGGGTGTAGGCTATCGCTATTCATCCTTCTGCACTTCGGGTCCATCTCTACTGCCTTCTCCCTTTGAGGTTCACCCTCTGGGGATACCCCATCCTCTTCTTCCAGCATCTCACGATGCTGGGTACCTCCCTTACCCCGCTTTTGCTAGGCCTCGCTTAGCATCAGCACGGTCGGGTTTCCCTCTTTTCATCTCAACAGACGGCTGGGATTACTGTTTGCGGTTCGCGATTACGATGGTTTCCTGTATCCCTCCCCTAAAGAAACTGGGGAGTTGTGTCGGGTCTCCTCAACAGGCCACGGTCGATTTCGCCATTCTCCTTCCTCACTCATCACTTCAGCAGGTGGTATCCCATCCACTAATTGACACTATCTCTCGTAGAACAAGGGACTACATGAGAGACGTGGTAAAACTGCTGGCTTTGTTTGGGGCTTGCTGGGGGCCGCCTAGTAAGGCACGAACACGTTTGCGACAGTTGCTTTGTTACCTGGGTCTACCCCTCCTCTATTCTTCCTCGGTGCGATCGGCTGGCACCCTACTGCTACCACAGGCTGGCACCCTACTGCTACCCCCCCACCTTAGCTGGCACCTTACTGCCTACTACACTTCCTGCTGGTCTCGGACCAGTACCACCCCCCCTAGCTGGTACCTTACTACCACCTCTCTCTGGTCAGCACTTTGGCTGCAGGCCCCCCCACCAGGTCTGGTTTTCCGGCGGGCCTCTGGGGTTCTTGGGCTCTACCACACGCCTTTCTTTTACTTCGGATTGGGTTTCTCCTGCTTTTGTTTCCCCTTGCCCCTGTTGCCAAGTCTATCGGACGTAGGGTATATCTACCCGTTTTAGTACTCGGGACCGGTTCTATGATAGCGACCTCAGTATATCTGACTAGCTTAGGCCATATGGTGTTCCTTAGGGTTCGGTTTATGGGTTTTCATTAGTTTGAGGTTTCTTTCTGTTGTTTTGGCTGGTTCACTGTTGGGGTTTGGGATTTCTCTTATGCCGCGCGTCTGTGGAGGTTTTTGGGTTCGTGTACACTGTAGCGGTTGTGGTTTGGGGGAGCCTTTTACACCGACTGGCCTTGTAGTTAGACGGTTTTTCTTCAGCCTTTCTGAGCCGGGGCAGGGGTGGAGGTTTAGGTCTACATAGCTTGCGCTGACGTGACCTTGTTCCTTAATACTAAATAAAAATGATTTAAAAAAAAAAAGAAAAAAAAAAAAAAAAATAAGGCAATTCGATACATATTATCTCTAACGAAATGCCCACAACTTTTCAAAAATCTCCCCCGAGAATCACCTTATACCAGCCTGCCTTCAGTACCCCATGATTCGTGGGTGGTGGAGATCTTGTACTTCTTTTATTCAAAAGATCCACAGCATTTGTCAGGAGATTAACTCATGAATTTCAGAAGAAATCTAGGTTCAAAAGTCTCATTCAGATCACGAGATGTCACCCATAGTTGTGGATGATCTGCCACGCTTTGTTATTTTCATACAAACTTCATAATATGTCTTGAATCTAGTTCTTGTGTGCTAGCTCGATGAACTCCGTAGAATACTATGGGATGCTACCAAACCGATACACATGATCTGGAAAGTGCTGAAGTAGATGCATGTTAATGATGCTGAAATCATCTTCTACATAGATCAATTCCATTCATTGATCATTCACTTCCTCTTGTTACTGCTCTTGAATACAGTGCCACTTCAAGTGGAGTCAGGATTGATTTAGCAGGTTTCCCTGCCAGCATAGCTTTGCACCCTGGTTATGAATCTTTGAACAGATTTGTTTAGAGATTCTAAACTCTAAGATAATATCTTTTATTATGTGAAACTGATTCAGATATGATTCCATATAATAGATAGTCACAGCTGTAGAGCTTCACTATTGGGCCATCAGACTGAAATCGAGTAATAGCTGGACACAGTTGAGCACACATTTGAAAGGTTGCTGTTGAGTACTATCCGGATGTCTCAACATCACAGTGAGAACACCCAAAATAAAACTACCCAAGTTCCTCATCTCCTGTCCCTGCCCCTGTGTAGTCTTGTAGCAGGCATTTTTGGGTTCAAATACTGTGGGGTAAACTAAAAAAGATTTCAAGCCATTATTAAATGCTTCTGGCTGTCAATGTTTGTTCAGAAGCCCTGGAACCCAATCTATCGCGTACTTAGAAAGTGCACTATAAATAGTATGGAGTACATCTGGCTAATGCAGAACCGAAGTGGAAATATGCAGAAGTCGATGAAACACATTTCGCCCAAGCTCGATGTCAAGAGTATTCAATGGGCTGTCGTTGTGATCTCAATGTGGACTCCTCTGCCCCTTCTTGTATTTCTTCCTCCTAGCACTCGTATCTTGTGTAATATCAAGCTCGATACCTCTTTTGCGTATTGCATCCTAACGTATCTTGAGGTATCAAACATTAGGGACAGGAGTTGGATTTGATACCAGGTAGCGTAATATTCTTTGCATAGTTGGCAATTGAGCACAACAATATATGGAAGCATCTCCGAATTTTCCCGACGGCACAGTCAATTGAGACACCTTTAAGTCCAGCTTCTCATAAGCATTTGAATAGAAGCTCAAATATGCCTTGCAGTATATCGCCATTGATTTGCCTCCCCTGCCCATCTGCAGAAGAGGTGTATTAGAACTTGGGTTAAATGGGCAACAGCACCAGAAGGAGAACTGCCATCATTCCCAGTTTGTTATACTTGGTCGGCCAAAGATTTCCAATTGTAATATACACAGGCCATGCCTTCTTGTTACTGAAGAAGTTGCCAAGGTGTGTCTGATCTGACATCTCCATAATTGGAACAACTGTCACCCTAGAAGAAAGTGTTTCCTATTATTGGTTACCCTGCATATTTGGTATAAGGGGAGTATAGTATATTGGCACCCTACTTGAGTGTCCCACCGCCAGTCTGCTCTATGCATTTCCGAATATACACCTCCTCCATTGAGTTCAGGTTCACGTTGTAGAGTATAAACAAAATCCTCTTTGCATGCTATCTGTGTAAAATGGTATCGGATGCAATCCAGAACATTACAGTAGGTGCAAGTTAAAGCCCTCACATCATTCTGAACTGGACCTTAGAACCATGGTAAGTATGGGCTATACGAATCCAAAAACCAGATGTGGTTCTTATATATATGCATCAAGGTACATACGATATCGGCTGAATTGCCTAGGCCATTTGACAAATAATTCTTTATCCGTAACTTGGATACCTTGCTTTCTATGAACCAAAATAGAAGTTTGAAATTGCGAATACTAAAAAATAGTACCCATCAATTCTCATGCAGATTTCCGTATTTTTCCACGAATCACTCTACATCTCCTACAGATTCTCTGGAGGCGGGATAATACTCCGGTTCACCGTGAGCGGATGATGCGTGGACTTTATAGAGTGATTCCCAGTTGGTTCCGTTAGCCACCTCTTTATTAGTGGTACATTGCTGGCAGCAAGACACACTAGTGTCTGATTCATAGTCAGAATCCAGCTGCCAGTTCTTGTAAGCAGGGACATCATGGGACAATATAGAGGGTTTCGCGTTATGAATACACCTTGATGAGGTAGCTCTCTGTATATGTGATCTGAGTAGATTGGCAACCTCTGCGCATTCTCTTTGCAGGTATTTGTTGTAGGCATCAGCATGGTTGTATTTGTGGGGTCAAAATGCACCTTTAATATGCAGTGGAGGACTTGGCTCAATGGATCATGAGATGCTTGTATGTATTGTAAACTGAAGGGGGAATGCTTTCATGGACGCATCCGTATCAAGATGGCGAATATAGCCAAGAGGTTTCCAAAATCTAAAACTCGGCTAATGATTAATGTGGTTTTGACTATGGATGCCGATGTCACATGAGTTGGACTATGTTTTGTTGCCGAGAAATGCTTTTATTTACACTTGAACAAAGGAGATCTAGTTTCTGAGTTCAAGTGTATATGTTATCCACATTTCATGTTGCAGAGAATAAAGCACGTGGCGCAGGCATCTGACGATTGAATTCATAATAACCCAGGAACGGTTTCAAGATGCCTAGATTGTCCGGGATTGATATTTAAACCCAGTTGTTCGCCACAGCAGGAAGGTCAAACCAAGAAATGTATCGACAACTTACAAAGAATTCAGCAAGTACACAAAGGTCACAATATCAAGACTTGGAACTAATCAAAAGACATAGTTCACAATAATAATACGCAGTACATCCATATGCCAAATGGTCGAAAGGGACATATAGGTCCACAGGGGCACATGGACATCTTACCAGCTATGGCAGTTGCTGGGACAATTACCTCTGCAAGGGCCAGGAACAAAAAGATCGGCCAGTAGGAGACTAGGCTTTACTTCACCTCAGATGATCTTGGCAGACAGCTCTATGCAGCAAGGAGAAAAACAGTCAAAGACCAGATATCAGCATGGAATTACACTCATATCAATACTTTTCCAAAATGATTACTTCTGTGAGATTTTCCATGGCATGAGGAGATTGCACCCAGCCTGCACTACTCAAATGAGGGGAGGCACCAAAGATTTTCACTGGAGGCAGCAGATCGAAGATGCAATCATTTTACTTGGAAAGGACTGTAGCAAGAAGTTAACAAACTGTCTTCTTAAGTAAGGTGGACTACAATATGGGCCAGGTGCATCAGCAATCATCCCCATACATGTCCTTA
Source organism: Tuber brumale (assembly GCA_014065205.1). Classification (NCBI taxonomy): domain Eukaryota; kingdom Fungi; phylum Ascomycota; class Pezizomycetes; order Pezizales; family Tuberaceae; genus Tuber; species Tuber brumale. The sequence continues at coordinate 341,263 of JACCEG010000089.1, read as the reverse complement.
TAAAAGCAATCTTGCTGGCACTGGAAGCTGCAAATCAAGGGAGTGTGAATGCTCCTGAATAGGCTGTACCCAGGAATGCTGCAGATCCCTAATCAACCCACAACATGCCTCAATAGCTGGCCCCTGAGACTGCCCAGGTTCCCCCAGCTGGTTAGAATACTCAGCAACAGCTAGCCCCTGTGATTGCTAAAGTTCTCCAAGCCAGCCAGAACATACCTGAACAGCCGGCACCAGGGAATGCCTCAGTTCTGCAAGGTAGTAAGAATATTCCACAACAGCTGGTGCCTGTGAATGCTGAAGTGCTGCAAGTTGGCCAGAATATGCCCCAATAGCCAGTGCTCGGGAATGCTGATGTTTCTCAAGTGAGTGAGAATGTTCCACAACAGTCGGCACCTGTGCTTAATGACATTCCCCAAGCTGGTCAGACTATTCCGCAACAGCCAGCGCCCGTGAATGCCAATGTTCTCTCCACTAGCCAGAGCATACCTCAACAGCCAGTGCTTGAGGTTGCCTAGGTTCCCCATGCTGGTCAGAATATGCCACAACAACTGGTACTTGGGAATGCAGAGGGTCTCCAGGTGGGCCAGAGTCTGTCTTAACAGCTCGCACTGCAAGATGTCGCAGCTATCACAACTGGTTAGTCCACCACCCTAAAAAATTTGAGTTTGCACTAACTGACTAGGAAACTATAGATTGGAACATATTACAAGAGCATCCACGTACTGTGTATATTGTTTGGGTCCAGTTATCAACTCATGGTACAGGTCTGCCAGGCTCTGAGAAGATATTAGAACAAGCTCAAGCTGACTATCAATCAGCCTATTGGTGAGACAATTAAAGATCAGGAGCATGATTTGGTGTGTTAGATTCCAGGAATCTTTGCAAATTGTGCCTCATGAAATGAAGTTGGAATGCTATCTGACAGATTTGCTGTATCGTATGCGTAACTGGTAAAGGAAGCAGGATACTCCTGCGGGACCGAGCGAAACCTCTATCTTGGATAAACTACCTTTTCATTGAAAATAATGAAACGATGAATTCCTGATAGATCTCAGTTCAAGTACTCTATGTTCCACTCCATCATTTGGTGTATTGTTACTAGGATGAAGGTGACATGTGCGTTGCTAGCTTCCGCTCCTTACTAATGTGTTATTTCTTGACAGAGAACACGCCTCTAAATATAATGAAAGTGATGTGAGCAGAGGCAAACATTACTTGATACCTTGGAGTGTGGCATACTTATTATTATTATTATATCTCATTACGCTTATGGAGCCGTGGCGGCTATGAAGCTAACTAACATACAAAAATTACACCACGCAAGGGTGCCGGTCAGATATCCCGTCTCATATTGAAAGGTAGCAACGTTCGATTGGGCCAGCTCATGAGCCATAATGACAAAAGGAAATCCTCCAAGCCGCCAAATGCCTAACAAATATAGGAAACAAAAGTAAAAGCCCTAAACAGCCCTGTTCCTTCTCTCAGTTGCCGCTTGGTGTGCCTTAAGGTATGTGGGACATTCCTTGGAAGTAGCCTGGTGGGAATCGCCACAGTTGACGCATTTGATGGTGGTATGCAAACATGCTTTGCCCTTGGTAGGACAATCTGATCTGCCGCAGGTGTGGAGGTGTGCTGGATGTTCCATGGAGCAGATGCTGCAATGTTGGGTGCCGGTACACTGAGAAGGGTGGTGGCCAAAGGCCAGGCATTTGGTGCATTGGGTATCAGGACCAAAGGACAAGTAGCGTTGCACTTTGAACTGCTTCCCAAGTAGTGAGAGGCCTCTGCTGAGGGCTTTATCTGTGGAGTCTTTGCCGGCAATAGTGAGGACCATAGCTGATGCTGCTTTATCCTGACGTTGGGCTGGGGTGGTGAGCCATCTAGGAGGGCGTGGGAGGTGGGTGCCTGGGTTGAATTCTTCAATCTCAGATTGAATAGTGGAAAAGGTGGAGGATGTGGGGACGCCATGGAGGATGACCTTGTGCCAGATTTCGTCTTTTCTGAGGCCAATGGCTGCAGGGATGGTGGCTCTAGTTGCTTCCTCAATGGCAGAACGATGCGCTTTGAGGACAGAGGTAGCAGGTGTGTTATCCTTGGTGAGGAGGAGGACATGGTGGTTGGTGGTGAATTCGATTCTTGCAATAAGAGGTTTCTTGATTGCATTGTTGATTGCATCGCGAATGGTGAGGGGGTTGGTGGTATCAGGTAGGATAGAGCCATCTCTTTCAATGACAATGGTACGGTCGCGTTTGGTCAAAACAGCTGGGGTTGAAGTTTTGGCTGGTGGAGTGGTAGAGGATTTGACTGGGACTGCTTTGGTAGCTCTTTGGGCCCAGGTTTGTTGTTGTGGTGGGGCGGGCAAGGTGGTTTGTTGTGGTGGGGGGGGTTGTTGGTGGTGGAGTTGGTACTGCAGGTGTTCAACCTGAGAGGTGAGGTGCGCAACTTGGCCTTGAAGTGTTTGGATGTCTGTAATATGGCGATTTTGAACCATTATGAGGTGTTTCTGCAGGGCCTGGAAGCCATCTTCAAGGTGTTGAGTACGAAGTGAAATGCCAAGGTTGGTGTTGGAAATGCCTTCAGCCAAAGGCCTTGGTGCATATGTAGGGATGGAAGGATGATCTTCTGTAGAGGTGGTAGAGGCGGGAGCAGGCACAGTCTGGACTGGAGAGCCTGGTTCTTCCTCCATGCGTGTGTCCTCAGGCGAGGCTGGGTTGGGAGGTGGGATGGGTGGGTTGAAGGGGGCTGCAAAGGGGTTTGCACCACCCCTCCCTCTGCCCCTACGTCTATTAGACATCAGAGGGTTGGGAAATGGGACTCAGTTGATAAAGGTGATAAAACACAAATGAGGGGGGATGATTTGTGGTTGAAAAGTCTTTAAAGTGAATGGGTGAAGCGTTGAGGAATGGTTGTCATCCAATGAGGTGGATGCTCGGCAAGAAATTTGGTGTGGTTTTTTCTTTCGCTGTGGTTGTAACGGCAACGGAGTCATGAGTGTGGCATACAGAGTAGCCAACCCTCTGTAAGCAGTCAATCTCAATTCTGGTTCATCCTTTTCCTTTTTTTCCTTTTTTTTCTTTTTTTTTCTTTTTTTTTTTTTTTCTCGTTTTCCTTTTTTCTCTTGCCTTCCTTGTTCTTCTTTCTTCTACTTCCCAAGACAGAATCTGACCTTTAATGAGACATGTAGTAGGAGCAGGAATGAGGATCCTGTAGGAAACCCGCCTTTTGAGATGGAAGTAGAGAACACCTCATAAGTGAATATTTTAAGCTATGCACATTACTCAGTTTCTGTTAAATTGATACTTATTCTAATTATGGGTGCTATGGCGAAACAGCATATGCCAAAAGCTGGTGTGGGTTCCAGAATCCTCACCCTGCCTCCAGTGCATACAGAGCCTAGCATGAGCAGGTCCAAGTACACATGACATCATACTCCTGGGACCTCCGATGTCTGACCGACTCAGACTTGGAGTTGGTCCTTACATTAGCCAGTGTCTTTCCTCCTTTGAAAGAAGGGATCGAGCTCGTTAAAACCAAGGACCATGCCGCGGACATCAGGGAAGTCAAACGTCAGGTAAGGATCTGAGTGCTGGACAAAGCCAAGAAACTACAGATGATGAACGAATGTCTTGTGGCAGAGCAGGCAGTAATAGCAGAGGTTGATAGACCTCTGTGCAAGTGTACTTCTTCTTTTACGTTTTACTACCCTTGTGTTAACATATATTGTCAGTGGCTCAACCTGATTGAACGTTTCCACACTGCCCATAGGCAGTACAGATCCACATCGGTTCCCAGACAGAGGCCCCTGGGATCTGCCACCCATTCCTTGGCTACCCCTGGTGTTCTGTTCACTCTAACAGAGGAATCCCCAAGGGGGTCATAGAACCACTGAGTATACAAAGTGTGCTCAGAGTAGTGAGGTAGTATGGTATGGAGGAGGCAATCAGGTGCTCCCAGTATCTCATCCCAGCATCTGGTTAGGGCCACACTTGCTTTGGTGGGTGCATGCTTACTTTGGTGGGCTCAGGCTCACTTTTGAGGGTGCACGCTTACTTTGGTGATGTCACGAATGTGGCTTAGCGAAAAAAAGGTTTTCACATGACTCATAGTTATGAGTCATAGGTATGTTATGTTTCGCACATGACCTCATTAGAGGTCATGGGATTTCGCACATATGACCACTTTGGTCATATGATATGGTTATGATGATATGTTATGTTTCGCACATGACCTCATTTAGAGGTCATGGGTTTTGCGCAT
>JACCEG010000089.1:262572-332658 GCA_014065205.1 Tuber brumale | reverse complement strand
ACTACAAGTTGCGGGGCGGGGGAGTTTTTTCGACTGCGCGGGGTGTTGGAGTTGGCGACTCTAGGAGAGACCCTTCCCTGTTCAAGTCCGGGGGCCTTCGGGCTGGGCACCTGGTCTCCGATGTTGATGGGCTTCGTGACGGTTTTTCCTCTGGCTGTTTCGGGCTGGAGTAGGGGGGGAGGTTTTGCGTCGGTCATAGCTAGCGCTGCATACAGACGGTGTACCTTAAACACAGAATAAAATTGAATATAAAAAAAACAAAAAAAAGAAAAAAAAAGAAAAAAAGAAGTCCAAGTAGATAGGCTCTTCACGCTTCGTTCTAAGTTATTTCCTTACTTATTACTTTATGCTTTTACGAATATAAAACCTTTACGCTCTTTACGAATACCTACCTACGAGAAGAAGGACTCTGGTACAGAGTCGAGTTGAAGAAAGAGTACGATAGGCGATAAGGACTAGAGACACGAGAGTCTCTCCCACCTTATCGTAGGCAACGGCCTAAGAACTATCGTCGAGAGAGAAAGAGAGAAGTATCGTCCACCCGTCGCTGAGAACTGATACTGGTTAGGGATCGTAACAGGTGAGATTAGGCTCACTTTGGTGAGTGTACTTGGAGCCTCTCTTGGTCTGTAACCAAATCTTTTTATATAAAGATGTTGACGTACAGGCGTGTGTATCTGTTCCAATAATAGCTAAGATCCCTTAGACCTTATGATCCTGCAGCTGCACCCAGGTCTTTGAAAGGACTCTGACCAGACCCTCGCTCCTATTCATGGCCAATATTCACTTTTTTTGACTCTAAGGTCTGGGATTGCTGTGGGCAAGCTAGAGATATCGCAGGAGCCCTTTAAGAGGAACTGCTTGATGAGGCCAAAGATGAGTAGCTCCCAGACAAGGACACCAAGCTGACCGCCAACAAGTTTGAGTCCGAATCTTGGTTGCATTGTCACAAGCGGGCAATTCTCATTAATGCCATGAGTTCACAAATCTAATGTTTTCTGTGTTAATAAACTGTGTAGGTAATCACATATGTACGACAATGAATCTGACAACCTCTACCACTCTTACGCAAGACCCCCACGTACAACCCATGCTACTGCCTACCTCGATGACATAAGTTTCCCACAAATATTCCTTCTGTGAATAAACTCCACAAGTAATTATGTACATAGGACAACGAATCAGACAACCGCCTCCTTCCCAGGTGAGAGCACCATGTACAACTAGTGCCTCTGCCCATCCTGTCGATGTTAGAGTCCTGAAAACCCCTTCCATCGATTAACAAAGGCTGCACCTAATTGCTTGCTTAGATTGATGACTCCTTTGCCCCCTGCCACATGAGACCTTCGGTCAGCAAGCACCTAGTCCATGATACTGACGCTCCAAGTTATTAACTCTATCTTGCTTTCTGCAAATATCCGGAGTCACACACCGTAGCTAATCACATACAGAGGAGGATAAAATCACTCCAGGTACTGGAAGACCCCATCTGAGAACCTATTCTGACTCTATGAATCCGCAGGCATCCAAATGGGAAAAGCTGAGATCCCTCAAGGAGCTTTTCCTTGAGAACCCCTGGGTGGTAAAGTACTTCCAGATTCCGGAACCCACCGCGATCTCGTGAACCTCCAGACAGTAGACCTGGTGCCGTCATGGAGAAGAGGGGGTAGAAGATCCCACTCCAAACGTTTTGTCTGAGGGTAGTGCTGCAAGAGCAACCACCACCCCGATAGGAACTCCAATCCTCTTCTTGGCACTAGCAAACATGCCCACTACTTCTGCCCTACCCTCTTCTTTGACTCTAGATTTTACCGTCCCCGGTACTACAGCAATTCGGTCTCCCCTGAAAACATACACCGTGTCCACCCTGCGATTACCTCAGACCCCAGCTACTACGATTCTTTCTCCACCTTCTCTCAACACCTACACTGCAATTGCCCTGTCGTCAGCTCAGACTATAGCTACTACAATTATTCCTTTATCTTCGTTGAACATGGACTCATTGACTCTCCCGTCATCTACTAACACCATAGCTGACGAGATTATTCTTCCATCATTCCTGAATGGAACTGTCCTACTACCTCCTGCAACCTCATAAGGCCTCTGTCACAGTAATTGAGATCAGAATCCCTAAAAACAATTTTCGCTGCGCTGGCTTCTTGTTTCTTACGTTTGTTTTCTTTGCTTTGTACTTTTTTTTTTTGGGTACCCGATGTTACAGGGAAACATTCAGCGAAATCTTCATTCGTGATGGCTTAGCAAGCATGTGATAGTAAAAATACTATTGGACTCCATCATATCAGCTTCCCATATTACCGCTCGTAGCTAGTTCAACCCCTTGGGCCTTCTACTATACTGACATGTCTTTGCCAAGAATACCTCCGCAACCCAATCTTTTACTTCAGCCCTTACCAAATACCTTACATGCTTGAGTATTCCTGGCAAAGATGTTCGAGTACACATATACTCGCATATATCATCACTGTAGGCCTCCTTATATGAGTATCTTGAATCTTCCACACCCAGTGAGTCTCATATTCCCAGTCCTTGAATTGGCAGGTGGCGGGCACCCATGATTCAGTTAGCGCCATTACTTGAATTTAGCTTTCTTGCATTTATGAGTAATGATGCAATGTCTGGAGATGAGGCTTGAGGCACCAATTCCTTTTTTGGCATGGAGCATGTCAGATGAGAAATAGTGTTGCTGACAGACACCCCCTGTCACTAGATTTTGCTAAGCCATCTACTTTAGCAGAACCTTTACCTTATTGAATTTGTACATAGCTGCACAATCTTAAAAGCCTGAGTTCAAGAATACAGCACAGTATTAAAAATATACTGTAGGCACACTTGAGCGAGGACTGTAGTAGTAAGAAAGTAGATTCGTGGTAATTCTTGTCCTTCATTCATTGTAACACAGGGAGCGGTAATCAGGTATATATATAGTTACGCATACTTAAGCGAAGAAAAGAAATAAATTGCAAAGCTTTGTAAGAAACATAAGTGTGAACATCTTTGACCCTGAAAAACTGGAAACAAAATCCCACATAATATATGTATCCACCATAATGGTGCGAGAGAGTTTAAGCGGAAAATCAACAAACAAGGCACCTTCCGAGAAGGCTGCAGTATATAAATAAAAATACCTGTGACATCGTACAAAGGCAATAAGAAAATATATATCCAATTATCCCATCATTATCATGAAAGATAAGCCAAATACCCATTGTATATGCTCTAGCTGTGGTAATGTTCATGATCTAAATGTAAACCAGAAAATATAACTAAAGAGAGAAATACAAGATATTTAAAGGAAATATACTTATGAAACAAATAGTGGGAAATTTCAACACTTGCCCTCCTTATCTACAGGCTAACAGTCCCATTAAATGCTCGTGCACTGGTTTCGCCAAAGTCTTAGTACATATATAGGCTAGCTTTTCTGACGTTGCCACCTTAAGTAGTGTGAACGAGCAGTTGTGGATTTCTATAGGTATTTTATGGAAATACAAATGGACATGTTTTGTCAGTTCGTTTAACTGATGGTTGGTCGCAAGGATATTTACACTAGTATTATCGGCATATAACACGATAGGTATGGTTTGGCACATATATTTAAGACTTTTCAGGTACTATTGGATTTGTTGCACATCCAGTAACATAGCTACATATTTTGCTTCAGTTGTAGATATTGCGACCGAGACTTGTTTCTTGGATCGCCAGGACATACAAGCACTATTGAAAAGCAGCATGTATCTAGTGAAGGAACGGCGCATGTTTAAACAAGAAGTGAAGTAAGCATCAACATATGTATCGATTGTGTTTGCATTGGTGTGCTGGGTCATGGAGTCCAATGTTTTTTGTACTATTGATGTATCTTAAAACAAGTTTTGCGGCCTTGAGGTATTGTTTCATGCTACGTGAAGAAACTTGAGAGTAATCAAATAGTATATGCTACGTCAGGTCTCATACCACTGGTTAAATAAATAATCATTGCTATTGTCGATTGGTATATGGAAGGGTCAAGTATCAGTTCTTTTTCGATTCTTATCTATAGTTAAATGCCTTTTGGTAAGGGTGTGGAGAGAGAACAAGAGTTCTCCATAAAGTACCTTTCAACAATTGACATGATGTATCGTCCTGCTAGGCGAACACTAAACTCCAGTATATAACTGCGAGATGTAGGCCAAATCCTGCGATTGCAGAATCTATCGAGGAAGGCTCATCACGATAAAATAGGTAAAGTAAAGATTTAAAGTGTAGAACAATATTATATTAATAAGATCTCTTCTCCATTGCTTGATGATGTCTGTAAAGCTCAGGAGGCGCTTCGATATTTATATCTTGTATCTGAGTGTTTGCAGACTACTTCTAACTACTATGCCTCCGATGTACCACTCTGGTTTTAATATGCAAACGTCTAGAATCTTATAAGTACGGGCACCATTTGACCCTAAAACTTATCACACCCTTTCACGGTCACGGGATAGTATTCCTCCGCTGACAAGACTGCACTATTTGTTATACCAAACAGGAGCCTCTAACTCAGATGTCAGTATAGACTATTATATTACTTTAGTCTTGTTGACTATCATTCCAGTAGTCGCTTCGGTCATGAAGTGATCAGGTTCATGTCGGGCCATCTAGTGTCAAGTTCAAGTCCGAGCCCAACATGGCAATGTCTTAAGTAGCTCCAACTCATCAAGGTCTTCCATTCTGCGCATGCTTCCGCTTGGTCCGCCAGCCTCCATCGAGGTGTCATGTTTCTAGGACAAACCAACCTACAGCTGATCTCAGACGTGTAAGGGTGGATCGGGTATACCACTAATAGCCTCCGCTACTGGGATATCCTATTTGAGTATTTCACTGAAAACGTCCCACCACTTTCAGCTCCTAAATTAGGAAGCTTAACTTTGAAGCTTTTTATCTCATTGCACCTGCAACAGATTTCCTCCATTCCACTTCCCTGATGTCACCCAATGTCCCCTCCCCTATTTCCTACAAATAGCACGCGGTCGGACAGACGGCGGCGACATATATAGCAATATGAAGTGGGCTTCATTGATGTGACACTTTAGTTATGGGATGCAATTGTCGAAATCTCGCGCATGAGGTGCAGGCCCCATAAGGGGGCCAGAGGGGGGTGTTGGCATTCTGGTAAATCGAGCATCTTTGCGCAGTTACCCTACTGTGAGGTCTGTGCATTTCTTGTCTCAGATTTCCATATGCCTAACATGAGCTCCCTCCTACTAGGCTTCACCTCGTATGCCTTTTAGAACTTTTTATAATTTTTGTAAATACATTTTAATACTTACTGTCGCCAGGGTGAAAAACCTCCCGAGTTTACTTGGCCACTGTAGGAAAACCTTTTCCCCCCTATCTTGCTTTTGCCCTACCTGGCATGTCCTGATTTTCAATACGAAAACTTTCCCCAACTTCCTCCGCAGTTTCCATGCCCGTAGTAGGCTCCCACGTATTCTCATCTTCCGAACACCCTTGCTATTTAACAAAGTACAACAGTTCTCACTTCTCCTGATACCGGCCACATACTCATTTCCTATAAGAGCCAATTTTGCTTCGCACCGTTTTTTCAACCTACCATTCTAGATTGCCGTCAATATCCTCTAGGTCTCTCCGGAGATGTTGGCGATTGCCATGTACTGACTCATGATAGGGTTCTAATAGTGCCATATAGACTACATGGTGAATGTTCTATTCATCGGATATGTTGAGTTTGAAGGCTCGTGATCCACCCTTTTCCATGATTTGAAAGGGACCGTATAGCTTTGGACTTAGCTTCTTCAATTTCCGCCAGGATCTAATGTTCTTAGCATTTAATATTACTTTGTCTCCGATCTTGAGGTCCGGTTGTTGTCCAGCTTTCCAGTCATAATATTTTGACATTCCTTCCCTTGTCTTTTCTAGTGACCCTCCCTCTCTTGTTCATGTATCGTCTAAATCCAGTTCACGTAGAGTGTTGCTTCTGGATTTTGAGCTTCATGCTCCTTCATCTACTCTGTCTGTGGATGGAATCAATAGTTCACAAAGAATGGTGACATCCCTTGTGTGTTGGTAGCAGAGTTGTTATAGGCATGTTCAGCTAATGGTAGTAACTGATATCAGTCATCCTGATCATAGTTGACAAAACAATGCAGGTATCCTTCTAGCACTTAGTTGGTACGTTCTGTTTGTCCATCACTTAGAGGGTAGTATGCCGCTGAGATTCTTCGCCTGATTTCCATCACTTTGCCGCAGGATTCCCCAAATCGTCCTGCCCACTTTGAGTCCATGTCGGAGGCGATTTCAGTTGGCTGGCCACGCAGCCTCCCCACGTCCTTCTGGAATCTATTTGCGACATCTTTGGTGGTAGCTGACATCTGTAGTCCGATAAAAGGTGCCATCTTCATGAATCTATCGAATACTACGATTATTTGAGTACATCCCTGTGACTCTGGTAGTTGTGTGATGAGGTCCAGTGAGATGGATAGCTGTGCTGCGTAGGGTATATGCAATGGTGGCAGCAGTCAGTATTTGGTACATCTAGGGGACTTGTTATATTGGCATTCATCGCAGGATCTTACATAATCGTTGACCGATTCCGCCAGCCCTTTCTCACAGAAGTCCCTGATGATAAACTCCCATGTTTTCTCTTATCCGAAATGTCCCGCAATTTTTGCATCCTGACATCCTTCTGCGATCATAGTGTATAGTGCTTGACTATTTAGTACAAATAGTCTTTGCTTATAATATAGTAGATCATCAGTTAAGGGCCAGTCCTTGGGGAAATCCTTTCCTTCGTCTCGTAATCTAATAACTTCTTCTCTCTTCTGCTTTCATGCTTCATCAGTTCTGATAGCTACTTGTATCTCACTTAAGAATTCAGGATTGAACTAGTTCATAGCCTTTTGTAGGATAATGGCATTTGACATCAGAACCTTTTCTGGTACTTCTGAAATATCATACCAATGTTTGTTGTCTTTAGCCGATACCTGTAGGTAGCTGATGCTAGTTTCCTGTTCCTTCACGATCAAGGATCTTGTTGCTATATCAGTGCTTCCGAATCCTACCCTTCCTCCTCCTGTTTCTTCCTAGTCATCTACTTCCATCATATCCGAGATGTTGACCTTTTCTATTACCAGTTGAGCTATGTGATCGCCCATTCTTATCTGGCAGTCCTCATTCTTCTAGTTGAATAATGCGACCTTGAGTTCTCCACGGTAATCAGCATCTATTACTCCTGCACCGGTGGAGATTCCGCAGTGGACTGCTCATCCGCTTCTTAGAGCAACTCTTCCAGAGGTTCCTTCGGGTAGCCCTACTGCTATACCCATCCTTACTAATGCTAATCCATATCTTGGGACAATATCATCCTCTATGGCATACAGGTGATGTCCTACCACCATTTTTGAGTCCTTTGTTAGTAAGTACGCCCATTTGCTCAATCATTGGACCCTAATCACGGGTTCCTTTCGACCTCTTCGAGGTTCCCAATCTAAATCCTTGTCCCCATCTCTGTCTTCACCTTTATCACCTACTCACACTACTAGTGATACCAAGAAACTTTGAGTTTTCAAAATCTTCTGTTCGCGATGCGTAGCTCCCTCCTCAGGAGGGTACTCCGGCCATCTGCTTAATGCGTCAGGCTTTCCACACTTTGTTCCTGGTCTGTATACAATTCGAAAATTGTTTTCAACCAATTCCTGAGCCCATTGAAACCGGCGGCTACTCCTGACTTTCGAGGTGCGGAAGTATTGTAGGTTCTGGTTGTCGGTGCAGACTGTAAGCGGTTTTTCCGTTTCGATCAAGTAGTGTCTCCATTCCTTAAATGCCTCGAGGATCGCAAGAAGTTCTTTCACATAAATTTCATAATTGCACTTTGCCGAGTTTAGTTTCCAGGAATAGAACAATACTGGATGCAACCTTTTTTCGAAGTATTGAGATAGAACACAACCGGGGGTGAAAGCTCTACCATTGGTTTCCACTACCGTTTCTCTTTCTGGGAAGAAGTGATGTAGTATGGGGACCGTTGTGAATCAGTGCTTTAGTTCCTCAAAAGCTGTGTCGTGCTCAACTCCCCTTTTCCAATTCTTTGGATTTCCGCGTAATCTCTCAGTTATTGGCTTGCAAATAGCAGAGAAGTTTTTTCTAAATCATTTGTAGAAGCTAGCGAATCCAATAAAGACTTGTACTTCTCAAACCAACTTAGGTGCCTTCCAAACAATTATGGATTCCACCTTACGGGTGCTCATAGACACCCAATCAACTGCCCCCATATAACCAAGGAATTCTACCTCGGTAGCATGGAAGGTTGATTTCTTTAAGTACTTGGTTCCTCATATCTTGAAAGGTAGCCAGAGTATTGACCAATCCAAATGGCATAATCTTATATTGGTAATACCCATATCTTGTCCGGAAAGCTGTTTTCCACTCGTCTCCTTCCTTAATCCTAATGAAGTGGTAGCCGTCTTTAAGGTCTAACTTGGTAAAGATCTTGGCGCTGGCTACTCGGTCTCGCAGTTCAGACAATAGTGGGAGGAGATGTTTGTTGTGGATGGCAATCTTGTTTAGAGTCCTGTAATCCACAACTAGGCATTGCCTTCCATCAGGTTTGGGTACGAAAAATATATGTGCTACGGCCCGAGATTGATTTTGCGCAATCGTCTCTAGCTTAATCATTGTTTCCAAGTATTCTCTCAATGCTTTAAGCTGTTTTTCTAATAGTGGATATATCAGCCCCCAGGGTAGAGTTGATCCTGCAATCAACTTGATTTCCAGATCAAATGTCCATCTTGGGGCTAATATTTCTGCCGTCTGGACTTCAAACGGATATTTGTAATGCCAGTATTCCTTTGGTAATGATATGAGTTCCACCATATTTTCGATGACTCCAATCCTTCCGATGCGGCATGCATTGGGATCCCTAGCGACAGATTCATCATATTCAAACATACCCATTATTCCTTCGTCCTCTTCCACACAGCTTTCGCAACTTTTTACTGCGAAAGTCCAATTTTCTGCATCTTCTATGTGAGACACGGGGTGTTCACGATCCCACCAACTAAACGAAATTATCATTCCGGAGTGACCTACTTTAGGTACTTCACACGACACTTCAGAGATGTGTCAGTTTTTTCCAATTTCCAATTTTATAGGTAGGGTATAGCACTTCCCTCCTGACGGGGCTGATGATTCATCAAAGCCCAAGATATCAACTGCGTTGTTGCGTTCCATAATGGGAACACAAAGGTCCACAACTTGGTCCTTCTTGATAAGGAACACATAGGATCCTAAGTCTAACAAGACTTTACCTTTGTCTCCCTTATTGTGTATGTGGAGGTAAGTGATCCCCAGTGGCCAGTTGTATCGTTTTGGTTTAGGCGCGTCTAAGTGCACAGGCTTAGCGTGAATCGGGTTTTATTGGTTCTTACGCTTAGGCATCATCAGTGTTGGGTGTAAATAACATGATGCTTATTACGGCGCCCGCGTAGTTTCGACCATTGAGGTCTTCTCAGACAAACTAGTAACTCTTTAACTATACCGATCTGGGTCTACATACTCAAACAGGGTTTCACCAATACGGAATTGCCTACGACCAGTTTTCAGGCTGGATGCCTTCTCCCAACTTGCCAAACCTAATCTCACAGCAGATTTTTGGGCGGTTGTCAGCCATTTTACTCTCCTGGTATGGGGTTCCTGCTTTCACTGATCCTTTCCCTTCGGGTTTTGGTTATCTGTCGAGCTCCCTCAAAGGGGCCTTGCACACCAAAGCGCTGCACCCCTCTCCCACACTCTGGCCAGAAGCCAAGATACTATATACATATAATACGACTAAGACCTACGTGGTAGGTGGAACGGACTGTGTCAGTTATCCTCCTGTTGTGCATCGTTATTAGGTTGGTCTTGCATTACTGTGTCCCAGCTTCATCGGTATAGTAACTTGCTTGCATACGGATAGCAGGCACCTACCAGGTTACTCCCGGAACTTCGCACTGTTGGCTCCCTGGACATCTGGGTATGTTAACTATCCTCTCTTTCGATTCAGACCATCCATATATTAATTTTTGTGTTCGAGCTCATAAGTGCCTCGTCGGGTCTCTTCAATTTAAGGCTACTTACTTTGATCCTCAAAGGAGAGTCTTGCTTCGCCCCACTTTGATCATTTTGAGTTTCGACTGCTGTAGTTGTACACGGACTACCAGATTCCCATCCTGGGCGGTACCTAATACAACCTAGGTGAAGGGTGTTCCCGTTTCGATTCCAGTTCCATACGGACACTGAATATCCAAATGCCACTACCATTGGTGCCATTGTACTGACCTAGGTCAGTTCCTCGTTGTCCACCAGTTCCAATATTTTATTAACTCTGGCTGGATTCTGGACTGTCACGACTCTGCGAGCTAATTGAGGCTTTACAATAGCCGATCTTGCACGCCGAATTCCCATTTTTATCAGTCTTGAGCTGACCGTTGCTGCCAATATATTGGCATCTCTCCAACACGTCTGGTAGGTCTGGCTTTTCTTTCCACAATGCGTACAATCACCATTCCGTCTTCCAGGGTCTATCACACTCTACGGGATGCCAGCATGTGCCTTGTTGAAGTTGGTGTGGGTGGTCTTCACTGCAGCTCCTAACCTCTTCTTAGGCTTTTCCGGTCCATCGTCCCTTTTCCGTTTTCATAATTGGTCTTCCCCTTTCTTCGTATATGGTTTATTTTCTCTTCCTCGCTTTGGTTTAGAGTTCCCCTGGTCTTCTCTTTTGACCTCCTGGATTGTTTTAGGCTTGGACAGCTTATCTCGCACAATCTTTTCTCTTTTGAGAGGTCCTTCTTCCGACTGACCGCAAAGGCGGATCCCCTCTTCCCATTCTTGATCTGTGGTATACTACAAGGCCGCCCCCCTGCAGACTATTGATTTTGCAAGTTTGTTTTTGACTTCCTCCCTTCAGGACTCCCCAGTCAGGCGTGCTCTGATATTATAGTTGTGCATGATTGTGAGGTAACATTCAATACTGCCTACATACTCGACTAGCTTCATATCACGATGTACTAGTCTTTCGGCTTTCACTAGGGCAAATTATTTGATCATATCGTGTTCAAAATGAGTCCATGTGGCCAGTTCTGGCTATTGGGCTTCTCCTTGAAGTCCACCCAAAGCCTTCCGATACTAAATGGTGTAAGGAAGTGCTATGTCTCCTTTAGTATGATTGAGTGTGTATATAACTCATTCCCGTACCTCGCACAGACCTGTGGGTTTCTTCTGAAATAGACCGTACATTGTATAATCCAGACATATATATCTTGTATGGGCTTATCTGCAAAGAATGGGGGTGGCTCTGATGGTCGCTTAATGTTTAGCGCCATTGTGTTGACCAGTGCTTCTGCCATACTAGACTGATTTAGTGTCTGTACTCGCTTACGGCACCTAGAACTTCCTCACCTTCTTCCGCTCTCATCATCATCGTCGTCATAATCACAAGAATCTCCTGGGTCACCTCCCAGGACACCTGAGGGGGGTCCATCAGTGGCTACTCTGCGTTTTCCCTTGTCCCTTCATGTAGGCGGAGCTTAGTATTCTTCATCATCCGCTTCTTCAACGGCGGGTAAGGGTGCTGGTCCCGCAGCCTCTAGACTTGGTGTGCCAGCCAGTATCATATTTACGGCTCCTATCAATGCCTTTAAGGTATTGTTTGTCTTATCGCTCCACTCTTGTTCCTGGTCTAAGGTCCCGCGAATTTCTGCCTAACCTGTAGTACTATCTAAACGCGCTTGTACTAGGGTGCGGTTGATATCTCTTTCCCGCGTGATGCTTGGAGCCCGAAATTCAAAGAATTCCCTCCTCAAGCCGATGACCATCTGTTCCAAGGTCTGGTCTCGGGCTAATACCCCCTGGCCTTGTTGCCCGAGCATTCAATGTAACCTCATGGTTACCTCTTCATGTTCCTCTTGATGCTTAGCATGGGCATCTATTTATTTTGCCACTTCTCACAGCATTTCTTCTTGGATGCCCTTGACCGCTGGTTCCACGCCTGCCAGCTGCATCAATAAGAGCCAAATATAGTTATCGTAGACATCTTGTCCTTCGGCGATTTGTTGTTGAACCTTAAGTAACCTTAAGGTATTGTCCTGGGTAGCTCCCTACAAATGTTTGAATGGGATATTGGCTTGGGCGAGCGAGGGGTCTATATCGTCCCTTATTTGACCCGCGGTTATTCCGAGACGGGTAGCTAACTTGGCTAGGTTTGCTGCATAGTCTCTTCCAACCTTTGGCGTGGAGGATTGTGATATCCGCTGTATGCTTACGACACTAGAGGATCAGCGACAAGGTAAAACTCC
Organism: Tuber brumale; assembly: GCA_014065205.1. Taxonomy (NCBI): domain Eukaryota; kingdom Fungi; phylum Ascomycota; class Pezizomycetes; order Pezizales; family Tuberaceae; genus Tuber; species Tuber brumale. The sequence continues at coordinate 320,326 of JACCEG010000089.1, read as the reverse complement.
AGTGCAGAATGCCAGCTCTTGAGGTGTTACTGGGAAAGGGCGGTGTATAGCTGAATCATCGGTCCCCATCGTATCCAGGTGGGTGTCCATAGGCTCTCCCACCATTGTCCCTTTTTCTCGGATCTTGTGGAGCCTCAGCCATTATGATACTTTCCAGGTAGGCTCCTGGCTCTAATAGTCCTGGATGTGTAATTACTGGTACTTCGTACCAGAGTTCTTGATCACATTTTAAAGGGTTTAAGGAATTATGTGTAAGGTATTCAACATCTGTGGTACTCTAGAGGTGTAGGTATAAAAGGGTCTGGTTAATCTGATTCTGAACTCCGGACCTGAATTTCACTTTTTCAAGGTTTAAAATGTACTTGTAGTACAAATATAGGTTTTAGGCCCAGGCTGAGGGGATGTCTAGCCCACGAATAGCTGTGCCTGATTTCTCATTTTTGGAGTACTGGGTACTCCACGCGACTAAGTCGTCAAATTGGGTTGAACTCCACTAAAGGTTTGAACCGTGCCAGGTGCGATATATGCGATTGAACTGATCCCACGTTAAGTTCTCAAAAGGTATTGTGAACACTGCGGGTTCTTAAGTAAACTCTACTTCGATTTCGAATAAATTACTCTCGAAGATTTTTACGAATGTGGGAATGTAAATGGAACAATGAGGTGCTTCAAAAATGTAATCGAAGTCTGAGCTGAGGGTGGAGTTTGAGGTGAACTCGTAGTTCATATAGTGAGCATTGGTAACAGGATAACTATCAATATAAGCTCAGGCAGATGCCAAACTTGAGTATATAACTGAGGAAGGTAGGCCAAAATCTTCGATTGAAGAATCTCGCGCAGAAGTCCTGTCTCGATAAAATAGGTAAAGTAAAGATTTTAAGTGTAGAACAATATTATATTGATAAGATCTCTTCTCCATTGCTTGATGATGTCTGTAAAGCTCAGGAGGTACTTCGATATTTATATCCTGGGTCTGTGTCTTTGCGGACCTCTTCTAACTACTATGCCTCCTTTGTACCACTCTGGTTTTAATATGCAAATGTTCAGAATCTTATAAGTGCGAACACTGTTTGACCCTGAAACTCATCACACCCTTTCGCAGTCACAGAATAGTATTCCTCCCTTGAGATAACTGCGCTATTTGTTATACCAAACGGTGGCCTCCAACTTCGATGTCCCCATAGACTATTATATTACTTTGGTCTTGTTGACTATCATTCCAGTAGTCACTTCTGTCATGAAGTGATCAGGTTCATGCAGGGCCACCTAATGCCAATCACAAGTCTGTGCCCAACGTGTTAACGTCTTCAGGAGCTCCGACTTATCTAGGTCTTCCTTTCTCAGCGTGCTTCTCCTTGGTCTGCCGGCCTCCGTAGTGGTGTCCCATTTCTAAGATCAACTAACCTACAGCTGATCTCAGAAGGGTATGGGTGGATTAGGTATACCCCTGATTGCCTCCGCTACTGGGATATCCTATTTGAATATTTCACCGAAAATGTCCTTTCACTTTCAGCCTATAGATCAGGAAGCCTAAGCTTTAAGCCTACTATCTCCATGCGCCTCCTACAGACTTCCTCCGCCCCACTTCCCAGATATCGCCAATGGTCCCCTCTCTTATATCCTGCAAACAGCATCCGGACGGATGGACGGCGGCAACGTATGTGGTGTTATCAAGTTCCCTTCCCTGATGTTACACTTTAGTTATAGGACACAACTTTGGAAATCTTGCTAATGCCATGGGGGCCCCATAATGGGGCCAGAAGGGGGTATTGGCATTCCGGTAAATCGAGGGTCTTTGCACAGTTATCCTACCTGGAGGTCTGTGAATTTCTTGTCTCAGATTTCCACATGCCTAACACATCCCCGGGTAAGATGTATACTGTCTAATGTATACACAATGTGGAGGCCATGCAGCAATGTATCTTCCCATAGATCAGTAATCTCGAATGCCATTTTCAGGTCTTTTCTATCAAAGTAGTGGCTGCGGAGGCTTCGGCTGCCTATGTAGCAATGTCGTCAATGTAAACCAATATCTAGATATTGTGCTTATTTTGAACGAAAATTCATGGATCTAACAGGGATGTCGCCAAACCTCTAGAGGTTATGTATCTAGACAGGATAGCATACAATTCATTCCAAGATTGCTTAAGTCTATAGCGATACTGGTCAAGTCACTACTCATTGCCTCTGTTACCATACTCGGGTAACGGTCTCATGCAGACTTCTTCTTTCAATTTGCCATAAAGGAAAGCAGATTTAATATCGATTTATCAAGATCACCATTAGACTTTAGTACATACTGCGCGTAGGAACAGAAGTGATTTGTAACAGGTAACTGGTGTGAAAGTCTCTTCAAAGTCGAACCCAGGTACTTGTGAGAAACCTTTAGCAATGGCTCTTACACGGTATCTTCCCCGTGTACTGCCAGCATTTCGTTTCGTTTCGAGTACACATTTACTGTTGATTATCTTTCTTCCAATCGGCTTATCTGCTTCCTTGAAAGTCCCCTACTTGTTCAATGCCTTTATCTCATCATTTATGGCTGTGGTCTAGTATTCCTTGAGTGAGCTATTGATTACTTGGTGATACATCATGGAGTCCTCATTTGATTTTACTTTAACATTTCTGCCATTGTACTTGAGTGGGCGAATAAGTCTCCCCAATCTGGTCCATGTTACAGGTAGTTCCTCCACTTGTTCCTCCTATTCAGGTGGTTCTGGGGTTGCCTCTGGTATTGCGAGTGCATCATAGTCTTCAGGGCTTTCTGGCAGTGGGCGAGGATGTACTTCGATGGTTAGTTTTGGAGTTGTCATTTCTTTATTCGATTCTGGTGGTACATATGTAGTGGGAAAAGGTGGTAGACTGACACTTGCATAGGTTTCTTGTTCTGGTAATAATTCTGATAGAGTTGATAGATTTATCATTTTGCTCGTCCCGCGAATTTGTGGCATTTCAGAAATCTCATAATGTGAGGGGATGTACATTCGGTATATCTTATTCAAGGGAGTGTATCCAACAAGGTATCCTTCTAGTCCTGCTGGCTTTGATGTTCTTTCAGGTTTGTGTGCTTCCTCTGATATATAGACTAAGCATTTGGTCCCTTAGGTGTGAAGATGGTTTATCAATGGTTGTTTGTAGTAGAGAGATTCATTGTTGACTGAATTTTCTATGTATTGGTTTGGGAGTCTATTCCTTAAGTGTACAGTGCCAGTGGTTGTGATTGCTTCACCACATAAGCATTGCGGTAGTCCTGTTAGCATAAAACATGTCACTGTGATTATTGTTCTATTGTATCGTTAGGCAATACCATTAGATTTGTATGAGTAAGGAAGCAATTTGTCATCATTAATGCCCAGCTTCTATAACAATTCCAGCATTTCATTGTTGTCATATTCTTCTCCATTATCTATTCAGAATTGTTTGCTCATAGCGTGATCCTGGGTTTGTCTTTCTTCGATGAACAGTGTGCATACTTTTACGGTAACCAGCTTGGCTTTAATAGTATGAACCCAATGGTATCTTATACAGTCGTCAATGAACATGACATACTACCAGCAGTTGCCACAGGACAAGGATGAGAACCTTCGGCTTAGATCTGAATGGATCAGTTCAAAAGTGTATTCACCTTGGTTCTCTGTTGCTTCAGGTTTGTGCTTGGTTGACTTTAAGGTGATGCAGGTTTCATACCGCCAGTCTTTAGAAACTTTGGGGATTGATGAGTCGTCACTGTAGTTGTTGTTTTAGAGGTAAGGATGTGAAGGATTTCCAAGTACTTCATGCCGCTCCTGGTGAGTCATCTTGTTCACTACTTCCTTTTCCTCTTGCACAACATAATCTTGACCATCTAGTTTTCCCCCACCCACTTTATTTTTATCTTTCCCTAATATGAACATGTCCTTCCCTTCGCTACATAAAGAAAACCACTTTTCCCACGAAACTACAGTCCGCCATGACATCAAGTTGCTTTCACACAACTTGGGAACCCAGAGTACTGATTGCAGGACCATCAGAGCTGTATGAGCATTTGAAGTTTTGGCCATGGGTTTAACCATTCCTGAATCACATGACTCAATTACAGAGTCATCTACCAACTTAATGGTACCTGTACTAGGTATATAGGTTATAAGAAATTCTGGGTTGCTTGTCATATGTGAGCTTGCGCCAGTATCGATTATCCAATTGAGCGGGCGAGGGTTTCTTTATATAGAAAGGAGAGAGGAGAATGTACTGACCAGTTCAGTTATATCTTCCTTTTCGATCTTGGCTGAGTTAACACCTTTTCTTTCCTTTTTCCTCTGGTTATCGACCTCGAGTTTATTATACTCATTCCAAGTATATCCTTCTGACAGTGCAGTGGGATCGTCCTTTTTGCAGCAGGTACATTCCATGGTGTTGGCCAGCATCCCTCATACCACTTCCCTTTCATTTCCTTTTCATTTCTCATCTGCACTTTTATAGGCTTTGTCTGCTTCAGAATTAACCTAAGGTCTCAAGTCGAACAGTTTATTGTAGACATAATTGTAGGTAAGGTCCTCCTTGGTTTAGAGGTTGTCAATGATATTAATCATTGATTCAGAAAGGGAGTGGAGAATAACTGCTGCTTTGGATTCCTGCAACTCGATGACAGATCTGTAAACAAACAGAAAGGTGTATTAGTCGTCAGCACAGAAGGCAAAACAATAATGTTTTATTGCATTTTGAAGGGTATTGTATGCATTTATATGATAGGCTATAGCTGTCTCTGTATCCTATCTGGCATCGATGACTGCATTGAGTTGCTAGAAAAAGAAGGAGGTATTTCCTTTTGCGAATTTATCTTGCTAGGCTTTCCTTATGGCTGCTGGTATTTTATATGTTACCACGAGGATTAGCCATTAGGAGTCTATCATTTCCAGAATGCAGGTTGAGGCCCATTTGTATTGGTCTCTAAACTCATCTATCTTCTTGCTATTAATTTCACTATCTTCGTTTTCGAACGGTTCCTGTATTGTCTCCCTTTCTGTTACTATGTTCTATCCATTGCATAATCCTAGGACATACTCCTATATGTCATACCATGCTGTATAGTTGTCAGGCCCAGTAAGCTTCGGGATAGAGCGTAACTTGTCGGAGGATTCCTAAGAGCTTTAGAGTTGTTGGTGATATTTCTGGCAGCTGTAGTAGGAGGAACTGGGAGTGGGATGGTGGCTGCAGTGGAACTTTCATCCATGTTACTCAAGTATCGGTACTTATGTTGAAATTTAAATAATAGGCTTAGGCAATCAAGTGCCTTGGTACACTATAGGAAGCAATAAGGTGTATGCTCGACTAGTTATGCTTGTAGTAGGTACCAGTTCAATTTTAAGTGAGATTGTTGTGACCATAGTTAGGAAGTGATAAAACTGTTCAGATGGAGGAAGCGATAATTTCATTTATGGGAGGTAGAGAGGTAGAGAATCTCTTAAAGTATATGAGTGTATGTCATATGACTATGAATGCATCAGGCTCATAACCTATTGCATTTGTATGTAGCAGCACTATCTTAATAGCTTGAGTATGAGAATATGGCACAGTATTAAAAATACACTGTAGGCACACTTGAGCAAGGACTATAGTCGTAGGAAGGTAGATTGGTAGAAATTCTTTTCCTTAATTCTTTTTAACACTAGGAGCGGTAACTAGTTATATATACAGGTACGCATGCTTAAGCGAATAAAAGAAATAAATCGGAAAACTTTGTGAGAAATATAAGTCCGAACAAGTTTGACCCTAAAAAACTGCTGAAGAAATCCCAAATAAAATATATATAAACCATAATGGTGTGAGAGATTCTAAGCGAAAAATCAAGATGCAACGAACCTTCTGAAAAGGTTGCAGTACATAAATGAAAATAACCGAAACATCCCGCACATGCAATAGAAGAATATTTATCCAATTGTCTCATCGCTATTATGAGATATAAGCAAAATACCCATTGTATATGCTCTGGCTGTAGTAAGGTTCATGATCTATAGATAAACCAGAAAATATAACTAAGGAGAGAAATACAGGTTATTTAAAGGAAATATACTTATGAAACGAATAGTAGGAAATTTCCACACATCTTACCGAACTCATATATAGTCAGTTCTCAGAGTCTTGAACCCCAATGCTTGAGAATGTATACCAGAACCCCTCGATTACAGATATAATCACATTCAATTGTTTATAATGGACAGGATGCTGTTCAGACAATTAGCTCAAGGTTCTACTGTAGTAACAGCTTCATTACGTCTAATTCTAACAAGTTAGAATCTTGGGTCCTTAGATATTCAAAAATGACTACAGATCTACGTTGTTGAACACACATAACGAGGCAATCTCTAGACTCCATATCGAGTGATATTCCGTGATTACCACAACCCTAACCCTCCATGAACCTCCTAGCATATAAAACCTGATGCGTCACTGGGAATGCTAAAGAATGACAGAAACTCCTTATCTACAGCCAACCTGAGATTTATACAATTACTTGTAGCTTACATCCTGAAGCCTACCTTGTTTAACATTGACTAATGAGATTCAGGATGCATAAGCAATATCACCCAATATACGAAGTTGGCCAACTCCCCAAGTAGTCAACTTGATTGGGCATAGACATGATATTTGACATGGGACTGAGGGATCTGAAAAACAGATAACGCCAATACGACAATGCAGATATGGTAGCTATAAGTACACTATCCAACTACTCCTCTGTAGGTTAAACTCCGTCTCCTCCACTAATTGTAAGCATATAACTAGGAAGACTCACGAAGCATTGTGAGTAGAGCATAACGCAGAACACGGCATATACTGAACCAGTGATTGAAACCGCTAGACAAGGTCCCACAGAAACAGTTCATCTTAGCGAGACTAGTACTAATGACAACCAAAATACATGAGGATGGAATACTTCTGAATCAGACACTGAACCCGATCCTGTAGACCTTGATATAGCAGATATCAATACATCAGGATGCATTGAGGAGTCTCAAGCAGCCAAGCAATAGCCAACCTGTCACACCACTGATGTGGAGATTTCAAGGAGCATGGGATTACCAGGAGCTGATGCAACATTACAGATCACAGCAGCGCGTAGGCGAGTTCACCATAGCAGGGCCTATATTCCTCCTGGATTTCAGTCATCTAACATTCCAAGATATCTATCACCCATAGAGGGCCAGAGTGCTCCTATCTCTGATATCAGGAGTTCTAGTCTGGCCAGTTGCCTGGGTACATCCCTCTTAGACAATTGATTAGTGGGTAATCCTGTTGCAATTTACTGATCGGTACAGAAAGGCCAATTATAGAGTTTGCAAAGTCACTCATTCTACAATACATGCTGTTCGAGGATCCACTCCTAGATGTCATTGCTTTGACTGGTCAGTTGTTTAAAATTTGGGATGCTGTCATTTTGCAGAATGAAGAAACAGAATATATCAGAATATCAAGGTAATCCATAAATTCGGTATATTGGCTCAGGCACGCATACCACTATGTATAGTATGGTACTAACTTAGACAAATAAGTCAAAACCACTCAGGTAGAGGGTCACAGTTCATATACCATGTGAAGAATCACATTGTAAAGTTGTATGAACTGCTAGATGGTCCGACTGCCACAGCACATCACGTAGAATATCTTTACGAATAGGCTTAGTTTATGTGCAACTTGAGAGGGTATGTGGTTTGTTTCTACTGGGTAACTCCTACAGAATGACCACAACTGATTAAGATTTAACGTGATGGTGAACCAGGACTTTCCCTTCCTAGTGCCACAGATTCTGCAGGCGATTGATGGTAAGTAATTCATGGGAAAGAAAATGCGTTGGATAATGGATCATGAATTTCTTACATTGATCAACAATATTATAATCTGCTTGACGTGTGCCACAATCAGTCATATACTACATGCATGGAAATAGGGGATATGTTAGGAGCCACGGAACTTTCAGGTAGAGGCAGTCAGAGGTAGAACTGTTCAATTGTTGTAATAGATCATTGGCGACCATGCTGCTAACTTGTTAGTGGACACAGAAGACCTTTTCAAACAACCATAATGGACTTGGGCCCAATGCTCACTCACCATCTATTATGTAATTATGGGGCATGTTTATAATACCATATACAACATAGTGCAGCAGGTTCACAGGGTGCAACAAGACCATCGCGCAGGTTATGACAATGATTGGAAGGCTGTAAAGGCAGAGCTCGTGAGTCAGGCATCCAACGAGATGGCAGTAGGATGGCCTGCCCCATAATGGACTAACTGGTGTTCATTGACCTTAGAGCTGCACTGGTGGGAGCAGAATCAATCACAACAATCGTATACATTATTCGATTGTAGTCAGATGTTGATTGTCTGGGCCCTGGCATTTCTAAACTCAGATCCTATAAGTCAGGAAGATTCAGGTGAGCTAAGTGTAGCACCGACAGCTGGAAGCTGTATGAGCTTTTCTTAGACCAGTCAATTCTCACTCAGACTTGCAGAGTCTCAAGAAGGCCAGACATTACCAATGGCAACTGGTGAACAACTCCCAAAGGTCGAAGAGTGTGTGTTAAATGGGTGTGTTGGCGCGGTGAATTGATGGGAATTAGGGGCACGTAATGGTAGAAAGTAATAGATTTAATTTCTCGAACTGTGATGTGATATGGGCTTTAAGAGTAAGGAATGGTCAATTTGGGTACTGAGACTCAGAGCGAGATTAGGCATGGCAACGATGAAAAGGAGCTTTCGCCAGAACATCACGATGATTGCAATTGAATTAGATGATGAGGAAACAATTGAGACATTGACCCATAGATGTGCGGATAGAGCATATATGGTAGAGGCAGTGTCCATAATAATTTGCCATGTAACAAATGCCATTCATAGGAGGTCATGATGTGATATACTCGAGACAGGATAAGATGAAAGGATCAACATGAACCTAGGAAATGTCAAATATAGTAGGCCAAGGTCTGGCTGGTATGAGCAGTGGTAGAAAGAAGTAGGATGAAGGGCCAGATGCCAACTGATGCCAGAATGAGTTGATGGGAGGTGGTGTATCCTAAGTGAAAAGGACAAGAGTGGGTATAATTGGGGAAGAAGGAAACCACAAAGGGTGTGTTAGGATGAGAGATAGCAGGAGGGAGGTGTGTCTGGAAGGAGGGGCTGTCAATTTGACCTGATTGAGTCCTGGATGTGAATAAACCAATAGCGTCTCAGGGTACAGGTGGAACGCCAGATGTGGTCAGGACCCACAGGACATAGGGTTCAGTGCCAGGACAATCGCATGGCACTGCATGACACCTAACGCAGATCAGGACGTGATACCAGGTCATGGTTAATGTTACCATATCCTTTGTGTCAAACACACAAGACGTACGTGATCTAGATTATTCTTTTTGCTGATGGACCCTACTGCTGGCTGGTGAGTAGAGTACTTAAAGTCTAATTTTGTTATCATATCAAGTAGTTTATCTGGTTGCTCTAAGTAGGATCATCATACTCTATCTCTTTCCAGACTGCTTAAAGATTGCCAGCAATTATGATAAATAAGAAATCTCCAAGTAAGAAGGAACATGGAAATCAGTTCTTCCAGATAAAATAGATTAGACAGGTATACATATTTCTTTTCCTTAATCTAGCATAAACTTTGCCCGTATATTTAGTTCTCTAATATTGAACCCGAACTAATTCTCAACCTAGTTCCTAGTTCTTTCTGTCTTGTACCAATGCAGTTTGTTAATACTTCCTCTCACTTCTACTATTCTGTAACTCATATTTACTACTTAGTACTGATTCATTTTCACGATTGATTTACTTCTATGTCTAATACCTTAAATGTAATAAATTTTGTTAACAAGTATTTTAAGGAAAAATTTAAGTTGTAACCATTGTACCTCTATTTTCTTTTTGCAGGTTTTTTGTTTTATTTCCCATGTAATATGATTTTAACATTTAAATATAGCCATTTATCCAACAATATTATCATCCTCTATCTTCTCTACAACTCCAGTAATTGAAATTTATTTTCTGATTGGGAATGACTCAATCCTGAGAAAGCATCACCACTTTTTCCTCCCTCCACCCCCCATCGGTGGGTTACAGGTAATTATCCCTATCACCCTTTACCTTCATGCATCACCACTACTACTCTCGCTTCCCAGGTCTACCCTCTGGAGTCTCTCTACCACTTTGTGGTGTCTCAAGATGCCATTTCATCACTTTACCCCACTTTGGCTTTGCACCTTACTTAGGCTTAGCACCGGTCTGGAGTCTTTTATTTCATCTTGGCAGACCACTGGCAACATGGTCTGAGGTACGCAATTGTGATAGTTCCTTCTATTTCTCCTCTAGGATATCCAGCTGGTTCCTCAACTGGCCATAGTCACCTTCGCCACTGCTTTGCTCCTCATTCCATGGCTCTTCAGCTGGTAATATCCTGTACACTAAGTGATGCTATCTCTCTGAAAATAAAGGACAATATGAGAGAAGCAGTAATACAGCAATGGTCTTGTGGTGGGGGGTTGGGGGCCTCCTAGTAGGACACGAATACAGTTACTAGTAGTTTTGACATCTGGGTCCTCTCATCTTTCCAGACTCTTCCCTTGAGATTGACTAGCACCCTACTGCTATCCATTCTTCCACCCTGAGCCAATACCTGTTGTCGCTCCCTTCTCTTGTATTTTTGCTTGGAATTCTATACTTGACTGCCTGGTATCCTACCACTAACTATACATGCCTGACTGGTACTCTACTACTCTTCTTCCTCCTTGGCTGACACCCTATTGTCACTCAACTGGCACCTTACAGCTTCTTTACCTACTTCCTGGCTGGCACCCAACTGCCGCTACTCTGTATTCCACAATGGCTGGGGGTCCTAACTTTGCCTGCAATACACAGGCTTCTGCTGCAGGAATGGCACTCCTCCTCCAACCTTCAGTCTTCAACTCCATAGTAACTGGGACATAAGTGCCTCCCCTCTAGCCTAACTATTTAGGAATAGTCAGAATTAAGGATGTTGTGCCTTTGGGTATCAGTTTGTTAAGGTGGTGAATTTCACTTATTTATGTTGTTTCGTTCACTGTTAGGCTTGTTCATGATATTCTAGTGTGATTTTGTAGCTGTTAGTTTTGAGTCTGTGAGGGTCTAAATATTGCTTGTAGAGGGCTGTTTTTATACTCCTGCAGGTTTTCAATTCGGCTATTGGGGCATGACTGAGGGTGGAGGTTTTTGAGCTTTTATAGCATAATCTCAGTAGGCTTCTTTGTAACGCTTAAATCAAATGAAAAATTGATTAAAAACATAATAAAACAAAATAAAGATAAAAAAATTCCCACAATATTATATACTATAAAAGTTCTGGCTGTACTTCACATTAAGGAGACACCAATACTACAAATCCTCTGATATTTACCTAGCTACATTTCTTATCTACAAGAACTATCATTTGCAATACCACTTAAGTTTACAATAATAAAACTTACTAAAATCAAGTAAGATACTTAAGATTATCCATGTCATAGAGTATTATATATTGAAAGAAAATCAGAAAAACGATGTTAGATCATACTATGGGAGGAACCCAAGAGTATAGCATAAATTTATGAATCAAATATTTATACTACAGTAGTGCTGCCCAGTCATTATGATCAACTTGGCATATTTTTTGACGAGGTTTCTTAGTAAGTATGTCAGCCACACTTCTGCCAACAGAGTGTACAATGCTGTTGTTGGCTATGTATAGGAGCGCAACTAGGGCAAAGAATATTGTCTACAGATATTTTCTCACATGTACAAGAAAGAAAATTCCTATTTGTCGACCACGGCCAACTGACAAGGGATACCACCTGGGCAATGCGGTCCAAGTAGTAGAAAATGCAAGCATCATCATCCCCTTCTCTACATTTGTTATTTCTTACCCTGAGGTTTTCTGGAGGTTTTTTTTAAGTACCTATTTGGCACCCCCAGAGCCATTATTAACCTTGATAAAAGAGTGAAACTTGAATAGGACAGTGGAATGGACTTCACTCTAGTACTGTAGACTAGGAGATCAAAATACTCAGGTAACTAATTACAAAAATAACCGCGGTCGGGTAGACTATCACGAAAAAGAACACGGTCTCCATTGTCGCTTCGCCAGCACTCGACTACTTTTTCGTGGGGCATGACTAATTTGAGACATGTTTCACCAACACTTCTGTCGAGTGACTGTATGTGTTAAAAAAATTGGTTATTTGCTCCCCAACGCAATCTATCCATTTGGCCCTGGGCTCAGAAATTACCTCTCCATACCCCCGGGCCAAGGGAGAAGCTATCCATAAAATTTCCATCAACCAAGCGCCAAACCTATCAACTAAACCACTCTTCACTTCACCTTCGTTCATCTGCAACCCCAAGATTCACCACCCACTGCCACACCGATCCCACGCAGGTACAAGGCCGAATTCGTTTTTCCCCTTCAAGCAGTTTTCAACTTGAACCTTCGTCCCCGGTGTGATGTGCCTATGCACCTACACGCCGGTCCAGCTTATTCTACTCGTGCTCCACGCTCGACCAGAAAACCCACGCCCCCCACGAAAAAACACAAGCAAACCTCCTTCCCCATGCACGACCAACAATGTCAGCACCTCACCCACGTTGTAGCACTCCCATACAAGCCTGTCAGAACCTGGCCAGCAATCCTCGACACAACCTTGCGCTCTATCAAAAACACCTGAGCGCTCAGGGCTCACCACCCGGACCCAAGGCTTTAAACAGCCTCGCAGGTTATCAAATGTCACTCTCTGAGTTGTATTTCGGCGACCTTCTCCGGGTATTCTTAGAGTTCCCTGCTGTGCACCATTTCTCTCATGCGGGGCTCACACTAGATATCCATAGATTTCAGAGGGAGGTAAAGGAGTTGGAGTCGGGCCATTTTTCAAACCTTATTGTTGCCAGTTGAGACCGTATAATAGGTTACTCTCCATTACAGCGATTGTGTAAGGCTTGGCGCAAGCGAACTCTCGGTAAGTGGTCAGGTTATCGGAGGGGCTCCAGCGTGGAGTATCCTATCATATCATTATTCTAGACTACAGGGCTTCATCTCAAAATACATTAAGATATCATACCATTATAATATTATGATAACTCCAACCAACGAGCCAGCCAATCGGCCGGCGGATCCAGGGTACCATCGTGATGGTCAACACTATAACCGCGGCCTGCCCTAAAAAGACAATACGCCAGCGACCAACATAGCCACGCCCAGGGACCACGGATTGACAGCCCTCTTGAAAGCCCCACCCTTTGCATCTTCCGGTGTTCCAACGACAGCCACGTCATCAATCACACAGATCCTTTCGCATTTACTCCTCGTAGCCCTCCTCACTTTGTCGTTCGAGGAGCCGCGGTCATTCCCGGATGTGTTGAACGCCATCTCTACGAATTCAATCTCCGCATATGCAGACTGTCCCTTGGTCATATTTCCGGACCAGACGCCGCCATCAGACCACAAATTCTGTATTCCAATCAATTAGCCATATCCACGAGTCAAGGTATAACTTAGTGGACAAACCATAATGAAGCTAGAATTAGCAGTTGGAACGCCATATTTCTTATCGAGGAAATGCTCGCCGTCCACGAACCAGGATGACTCGCCATGTACCCAGTCCACGCGGTGGGTATGCCAATCGTCATATTTTATCTGGGCTGTCGGTGTTTTGCGTTTTTTGAGTTTCTCAGCTTGGGTGCCGTCGGTCGTGTCCTGGGAGGTCATGTTCACCTTTGTTGAGGCGCCGTGGATCTCATTCCCGCCTTTTCCAGGTCGTTAGCTTCTTATGAGCCATGGGCTAAGTTAGGATATGGCGGATGTAGGTAGAGGGAGAGCATACGATCATCCGTAACGGGCTGATTGGAATATCGGATCTCGGTCGGATCATCTCGAGTCAATATTTCGATATCACATTCGTTCGTGCTGTTACGATAGGTGAAGAAACCAGCAACAGCACCGGAAGCACCGTAGACTCGAGCTCGCACGCGGATAGAGGCATAGAGGATGTTTTGAACCCTAACTCTTTATTAACCACTGCTGGGCGATATATACGGTAAAGGTGGAAGCGTGATGCATACATGGACTCAATCTCAGCTGAGGAGTGGAATTGATCGAAGCGATGAGTCCTCATCACCATTTTCGACGATGAATTCCTCGAATCAGCAGAAACTACCATCCAAGTTCATGAGCTCTCAAACTGGCTAAGCCGGGGGTTGGGAAAGAAATACCAAAATAAACATTGCTCCGACTGTTCTGCATTCTGATTGGGAACTCGGTCGTAGGCTCCTTCCCCCAGTCCTGAACAGACCAACTGTTTGTGAACTCATCACTCATTACATAACCACCCTGGAGGGTACCTATTTTTGGGTTCGACGAGTAATCTCCCGCGGTTGGATTGGTGCCCTTCGGTAGCGCGTCTGGCAACTCTGGAATAGGCGGGAGGGGGGCAGAAAGCTTGCGGAAGTCATGGAATTCGTAGTCGGTGAAGTAATCCCCCGTGGAGGTCCTATAGCACTCACAATCCGTGGCCGAAGCGTGTGGGAGTAGAAGTGGCAGGGCGAAGGATATCGCTAACAACTGGAACATGGTTAGGAGGTTGGGGATGGAGGTTGGAGGTGAGGGTGGAGTTGAGGATATGGCTAGAGTGGTGGTGGGAGCGGAGCAGCGGGAGCATGGGTTAAAGAGTAGTGCACCAACAACCAGGCGGTGTGGTCTGGACGGGGGAAAGGAAGACTTTGAAAGGGAAACATGCGTGGTACACGTGAAAAATGGAAGGGTGGTGCCTGCCAGGGACCAAGGTTGGGGAGATCATGACGACGACGGCTGGGCTGTGAAAAGCTTGTGCTCGTCGACGAATACTCGAGTCGTATCATACTCGATTACCTGTACGAGTACTGTACCGGTACGAGTACTTGGGTTGGCGGCCGCTTGTCCTTTTGTTTGGTGATATCTCATGCATGATGGCTTAGAACAAAGGATAAATGAGGGGAGGAATCCCTCCAGATACTGTAAGAACTCGAATAATTGGCCCACGCGCTATGTAGTCCAAAATTTCCTCCTCCGGAAAAGGGGTAAAAAACACACCAAAAAACCAGCCGTCCGAGACAAATAAAATAAAAAAGAAAAGAAACACCAGACCATACTAGGAGAGGCACGTCCAACGTGCTAGCACATGGGCCAATTATACCCTCCACTCGCGACGAAGCGGGACCTCGCATAAGCAATTGTCTGGCAAAAGAGTTGGACCCCAACCAATTATAGAATTACCCTTATAAATTGGGAAGATCCAGAATAGGTTAGCAAGGATAAAGAAGGTGTGGCAAATCGTGCTACCTTTTAGAGGAAATTAAACTGCCAAAAGAGACGAAATTCAGTGTGCTTGGGTGGGGACAGACGAAGTATTATTACCCCTTGAAGCAATTTCTCTGCCAGCAGCCCTGTCTTGCCCATGCTAGCGAATTCTGGATCTTCCCATGATATTGGCCAACTTGGTCCCAGTATCTTTTAACTCCAGACGAGTCAGAACGTGGCTTGGCACTAGGCTTGGCAGAGTGATGTCACACGGAGACACTTCAACAATGAAGTACCAGCCCATGTATAGGGGTTGGAAAAAAGTCTGTCGAACTCTTAGCGCCAAATCACATAGTAAACGCTACCAAGAGTTCGACAGACTTACCCACAACCCCCGGTACAGTACTGTGAAATGAGCAGATCCTGTCTCCCGACCCCCTCCACGCTATCAGGTACTCGGGCGTGTCTTTAAAAATCGGAAACTAAGGATAGCAAAACAGGGATTAGAGGGATCATGAGATAAAGTTGTCTGGAAAGTTTTACCATGTAACTCAGCGTCTTTAACAAACTGCTAGTATGTTGCACCAAGTGAGATATATCATTATGATGTGTTAGGCGGACGTCGATTCTAGTATGACAGAGAGTTGTAGGCCGAAATCTTTGGTCGGAGAATCCTTTGGAGAAGGCTCATCACGATAAATAGGTAAGGTAAAGATTTAAAGTGTAGAAAAATATTATACTAATAAAATGATTTATCTATTGCTTAATGATAGCAGTAAAGCTTCAGAGGCAATTCGATATTTATATCCCACATCTGTGTGTTTGCAGACTACTTCTAACTATTATGCCTCTAAAATACTACTCTGGATTTAATATGCAAACATTCAGAATCATCTAAGTGTGAGGAACGTTTGATCCTGAAACTTCACACACCCTTTTAAGGTCACAGAATAGTATTCCTCTGGTAAGATGACTGTGCTATTTGTTTTATCAAACAGATGTATTCAACTTGATTTACAGTATAGACTATTATATTACTTCAGTCTTATTGACTATCATCCTAGTAGTCTCTTCAGTCATGAAGTAATCAGTCTCATGCTGGACTACCTAGTACCAATGGTAAGTTCAAGTCTGATGTGCCAACATCTTATGGGTCTTTGGCTTATTTAGGTCTTCCTATATGAGCATGGTTCTCCTTGGTCTGCCTGCCTCTATAGAGGAGTTCTATTACTAGTAGCAACCAACCTACAGGTGATCTCAGAAGGGTATAGGTATGTTTGGTATGAGTACAATAGCTTCCACAACTGTGGCATCCCCTTGAAGTGTTTCCCTGACAATATCCCATCACCTCCAGCTCCTAGTTTGAAATCCTATCTTTGAAGCCTACTATCTCAATGTGCCTCTGACGGATATCTTCTATTCCACTTTCCAGATGTTGCCAAAGGTCTGCTCTCATATCGCCTATAAGCAGCATGCAGTTAGACAAATATCAGCGACCTCTATGAAGATATGAAGTAGGCTTCATGGATGTATTATTTTAGTTACAGGATGTAACTGTTGAAATCTTGCTAATGACATGCAGGCACCATGAGGGGGCCAGAAACGGGTATTAAGTCTCCTGAAAATTGAGGATTTGTACTCCATTATTCTACATCAGCAAAAATATTCATCCAGATCCTGCGCATTCGGTGCGTCCAGTACCCAGGACACTCACAACTGGAATCATTAACCAGGATGTGAAGTCTAGCCAACATTGCATCGTGATTTGTATTCCTGGATATCAAATATTTCGTCAATGTCCTGACATGGGCCCTTGTGTCCTGTCTGTTCTAAGCATGTGTGATCCCCATCTATTCCATCCTGACTATGTCTAATGTCCTGTGGTTCCATCCTGATCATATATGATCTCCTGTCTTCCATCTGATGCTTGCACCTTGAGATTCCTCCCCTTTACTGCTCATGACCTAACAACAAGCATCCCAACCAAGGTGGAATTCAGACACAGCAATGATAACTCTTCTATTCAGGTATCACATGGTGTCTAATTTCTGTGTCCTGATTCTCTCTACTGACTAGTGCCCCCACTGTGATATTTATCTAGCATACCCTACCTCTCCAGATTTTATATTGACCTTCTCATGTAATCTTGTTCCAGTCATCGGATATCTATATGCCACCAGGATTTTATTGGATATCTGGTGAAATATGCCGGAATCTGTCCTGATTTTGTACTTGCTCATGCTCCATCTTTTCACTGTCTAGTAATTTCCCTAATGTCAGTGACAACTGTATCTTCTTTTTCAGCATAGTATCTCGCCCAAAGCTGTCCATTGTGCTACTGCTCTATAAAACTAATGGTATTTAAGAGGCTCTTCACGGTCATGCTCCTACACATTACATCACATCATATTTGGCGAAATCCTTGGTATTACTCGCAATAATAGTTTGCTTTCCGTGAATCAGGATTTTCTGCGGCAAGTCTCCCGCGATGTCCTGACTCTTGCTAATTCAGCCCAATATCACAAATCGCCACCCGTAATATAGCTGCTTCCAGAGATTAATTCAGGCTTATAGAGATGATATGAGGGAGAAGGGCTCATTTGGCTTCTGACTGTCAGTCCCGCAGTGCATGTTCCTGATAGTTCTGAACTCAGAGTATCTAATCTGCGATATGCAAGTACGTGTGTAACCTACTTGTGGCGGAAAACAAATCCGGTGTCTATTTCTTGCAAGTGATTACCAGGTTCCCAGTATTGCTCCAAGGCGAAAGAGTATACCCTTGTATATCATACCGCCAGTAGCAATGAAGCTTGGTCAGGTATCTGACTCTTATCCCCCACATGTATCGCTTCGCAATCATCCTGATACCCTTCAAGGGGGTCTCGCTGCACTCCATAAAGTTGCTCAATCTCACTCTTTATTGTTACCGGAATGCTTTTCAGAATAATATCCTGGATCTTGGGCAGGCAGTTGGCCCATGTTTTTCTCTCTGACATGCGGTAAGGTCTTGCACAATAGATGACAAGTTAGATGCATTGTCGCCAAGACGCAGTTACAAGATTCTCAGACTCTTACACACCCCGGGGTCAATGTTGAAGTGTGGGGGTTTCTGATAGATTCCTGATTGCCAGGCATGTTGTGTATGATAAATTATGACGTATATTAAGCAGATGATTGTCCCCTTAATCAGCTGTGGAAACTCAGGTTCAATTAAAACATGCATTTTCTTACCCATGAAGTACGTGCGATGAATTGCCTTGGGAATCTGGGACACAAGGAATCGATATCTCAGGTTCTGTGTTGAGTTCAATAGACATCATTAGTAGCTACTAAGCTGCGGGTGTCATGAGAGTAAAACAAACCTGGTACACTGTCAAGTCGCACATAAACTAGTTGCGTTCCAGAAGAAAATCCAGATTGCGAGTGGAGGCTATGAGATCCCATAGTAGTTCATATAACTTGGCGATATTGTTCTTTATATGGTATACAAACTGCGATGCTATCACTGAGAGTTCTTGCTATATTTGTTCATATTAGCAGAACAAACACTGCAATGCATCATGTGTACCAAAGTCAACATACCAAATTTATGCACTGCTGAGAGGGTCTGACGCATTCACTATCTGCATTGCTCTCAATGGCAGCATCCCAGATCCTGAGCACATAGCCAGTCAATGCAATCACATTCAGGAGTGGGTCCTCAAACAGTTTGAACTGCGGAATGAGTGACTTGGCAAACTCCAATACAGCCCTTTCGGTACTCGCCAAAAGATTGTGCCATGAGTTACTTCCTATTCTGCCATAATGCCCAGGTATGCTTGAGTTGCCAGGTGGACTGGAGCTCCTGATACCAGATGCTGGAGCACTTGTGCTACCATGCAGTAATGAAGATTGTGGTACACTTGATGGAAATGTTGGAGGACTATACATACTGACCAGACTGATTTGCGGATGCGCCACTGGTGTTTGGCATACCTGGTCAGTTGGTCATAATTGGGAGGTAGTGGAAATTTGAACTGTTAGATGATGGTTTCATTTTTGGTTGGCCACATCAGACTGACTGGTCCATCGCGATGGACTGCCATGTTCAATGTCACTCTCTTCTAGGTTAGGTTCTGTATCTGATTCTGTTTCATCTCATGCTCCAGAGTTCAGGTACTCATCAAAAGTACTATCACATGGATGAACCAAAGCCATATCTGCCTGTCATTCATGTTCCGTTACTGTGTCTGTATACGCTGTTTTCTTTATGGGGCTATTCCACTTATGTTTTGAGGGTCTTCCTAGTGTGGCCGGTGGTTCGACAGTGTGCTTCACAAGCTGTTGTGTGTTTTAGTTATGATACAGAGATCCATATTCCAGATGCTGTCATGTTGCTTCCGATATTGCATTGATGTCCACTCAGATTACATACTCAGTGAATTGGTTGACTGTATGTATTGGTATGATGTAGTGTCTGCCTCTTGTAACATATTAGTGAATGTCAGACAAGTAAGGTTTCAGGATATATATTGAGCAAATCTGGAGTCTGTTAATAGTGATTTGTTTGTGTCATTTGCTGGTGTTCAATATCATGCATTGAGTCTTATACACTAGGACCTGAGTCGACTATTAGGATTGGCTGAATCACAGGATGTTATAGGGTATTGAATCAACAGATTTCCTTATGATAATAGGATTTGTCAGTGTTGAAGTGTATGTTACAGATCCAGACTTTACAATCATGATTGGACTCGAGATTCTTGCATGAAATAATCAGATATATGGACAGCATCTCTAAAACAGATGGTATAGAAAGGTTTGGGTGTCAATGGTATAGGGTTCAACTTGAATATTAAGTTCGTGATTTATTAGAGTACGTTCTCGAACATTGGGAGTCAGGCTCAAAACTCCCGTGGCTGTCCACACATGATATACTCACTAAAGCAAATCACCTAGTCAGATCTAGCTACACGCTGTATCTGTTAGTGACATAATTTCTAGCGAGATGTGTGCCAGACAGGAGAAAGATTAGAATTATCTAAACTCATTTCTGGACATTGAGTCAATACATCCAATTGATATGAAGAGTGTATTAGAGTAATAACCCTTAGCCCGTGAACAAACCTCGTTGGCTGATGTCATTCCAGTTCAGCATATAGAATGCAACAAGACCCATTTTCTGTAAAATCCAGGTGTAAGCCGCTAATGCCAGGGCGACTATCGCTAGTACTGCTCTGGGACTATTATGTGCAACCTTGAGTTCTATGTATGAGAGTTCGAACAAGCTATAGCAGGAATATGAGAGTCAGATGTGAGGGTGTTCAATGATATCGTTACTCTGATATCATTTACTATCAAATAGAACTCCACTGGAAAACTTACGACAACTAAATTCTAGGCGACAAAACAACCCCACTATGCGAATATACAAGGGAAACATAAAGGTAAAAACGTAAAGGTAAATATTCCCCACTGGAAAATCATGAGGAGAAAAAAGCAGAAGCAGCATCAGCATTACCGCCTGTAGCGCCAGTGCCTGTTATAACGGTATAACCCAGGGAGTACTAGTATTTCTTTGCATACCATAGATAGGGAAACCGTAGTGTTTAGCGCAGATGATACAATAGTGGGAAGTCGGAAGGGGAAGTCATATAGACTATCAGAACAGTGGTAGCATCAGCAACGAGAGGCAACGCTGAAATAATCACCGCATCTTGCAAGGGACTTGTTGTACACTGCATAATAAGAAGAGCAGTAGGACCCAGAGGATCGGATATAGCAATTGGTATCATGGCAGCTGGTGCAACAGAACCTGTACTTCATGTCATGGAAGACAGAGCAACAGATCCATCATTCAGGAGCACAGGAGACTAGGGACCAAACCTAGCCACTGGAGGGGCCAGGGACCAAGCAATTACCTGAGTGGTCAAAGGGGCAGGGGACTGAGGAACTGTCACGTCAAGCGGAGGTATGTGGGACATAGTAACAGACTGCGCAGTCAATCTCACAGGGGACCGAGGAACAGACACAGCAATTGGTATTGTGAGAGATAGAGTAACGGACCCAGAAATCCGTGAGGATGGAGAAAGAAGAAGAACCGTTGTCGAACAGGAACTTATTGGAGCCGTAGGGATGGCCACAGAAACTAGAGTTGTGGAAGATCGAAGACATTCTGGAATTGTAGAAGAGGGGGCACTGGTACAATTGTCGGTAGGAGGATTTTCTTGTCCGCTATCATTTTGACAATGGCACACAGCTACAGGTCTGGTGGCAGCACAGGACTCGGCCATCCAAGGGTTTTCCCAGAGTACCAGGGGGATCGATTTGTCCATATTGTGTTGAGCGGGGTGCAAAAGTGCAGAATCATTTCTACCCGGGAGAGGAGTAGTGGGTGTGGCCAGGTAGGCTCTCAGTTGTCGGGTTCTTCATGCAATATTGGTGATTAGTTACTAAGTTTAGTTCACAATAACTAAATTTCAATTCAGTCTAGAGACATACCTGTTGGTAGGCAGGGGTGACAGACAGCAACAAGACAGGTAGTAGGGTGGCACCTGGATAGGCAGGGCACATCCAGTTCATTATCTTAGATTAGGGGTTAGTCATCAAGTTTCGTCCAGCGTAAGCGAAATTCCCTTGGGTCAGAGAACTGACCTGTTGATGGGCGGGACAGCTGCAAGAGATGACTAGACAGGTAGTAGAACACATTTTGTATAGACTATTGTCACGGTTGTGTGGCAGATAGTGGAAGGAGACGTTTGTGGCAGGTAGTGGAAGGAGATGTTTATGGAAAGAGATGTTTCACCATGATGAAGATATTCAGCATGAGGTTTTAGTTGGTTTACTTTCACTCACATGACCTATTGAGAGGTCATGGGGGTAGCGCACGAGGCCAAGGAGGCTGCGCAGTTGGTTTACATTCACACACATGACCTATTGAGAGGTCATGGTGGCAGCGCACAAGTCCAAGGGGGCTGCGCAGTTGGTTCACTTTCACGCACATGACCTATTAAAAAGGTCAGGTGGCTTACGCACATGACCAATGATGCGGTCACGCGATATTTTTGATGAGTCGTGGTCATGACTGAGAGTTGTTTTGATTTATAAGCGGGTTGATTGAAGGACTATAAAAGGAGGCCGATAGAGCCTGGTAGTTAGTTCTTCATGCAACCACCTATTATACTTTCTTACCTATACCATTAAGAATAGATTCTATTCTACCAATTCGAGAGTTCTACCATGATACGACTTGATTATTAGCGTTCAAAGAAGGAACGTAGACAACGGTCTAAGAATAATAATCAAGGTCATGGTAAGAAGAAGGAACGAAGTAATGGTGCCCTAAGGAAGAGATGTATCACACTATTATAAGGAGATTAACAGAGAACTGTTGCCTGTCGCAGGATACATATTGACATCAGAGGGTAGGTAACATACCTAACATTTGGTTGCGTCTGAACAGTGACACCCAACAGCAACATGGAAGCTAAACAAATAGGGGAAGGGATGGGGACAGCCCCGGCCCCACCAGCACCAGTGAATGTGCTAAGCATAACGGGAGAACAATTGGAATACATGGTAGCAGGACTCAGACCTGCGCGAATATTGGAAGGACTCAAATTAAGGAACCCAGACGCCTTCGACGGAGAACCAACCAGGCTCAGAGGATTCCTGGTACAGCTTAAACTGTACTACGAAGCCAAGGAATGGACGAACGAACGTGATGACAAGAAAATCAGAGTCGCAAAACCTCTGCTCAGAGGAACAGCAGACAGATGGATCACTCCAATCGTGGAAGGGACCACCCCAAGGGAGTGGCAAGAATGGGAAGAGTTCGAGAGAGACCTCAGAGGTCAGGTCATGGATAAGGGTAAACGACAGGGAGCAAGAAACCAGATCGAGAAAATGGTTCAAGGAAAGAATACGGTTATCGAATTCTGGTATAACATACAACTGTTAGCCTCGGATGCCAAATACAATACGCACACCCTGTGACAACAACTTTTAAGGGGGGTCCACGAAGAGCTACGCGAAGCATGGACCAACTTGGATCCAGTATTCAACACGACCGAAGAATTAGCCCACTGGTTCGCAGAACTTGAGAATAGGAAGAATCAAGGGCGAAGCAAGCGAGAGAGACCGGCCAGACAACAGAAAGGACCACCGAGGGGCCTAGCGACCAATCAAGGATGAGAGGCAATGGACCTTGACGCAATAAGAGGAACAACCCAACGATTCCAAAGACCAGGACAGAGGTTTGTACAAGCCTGGAAACTGATACGGCCAAACCTCCCAAGGATAACACGGGAAGAGTTTTGAAAATGCAGGGACCGCAATTTATGCTTCCGCTGTGGAAAAGCAGGGCATCGAGCAATCGAATGCACAGACAAGAACGCCAAGATTCGAGAAATGGGAGGCCGGGAATCGGAAGAAATAGAGGAGGCCTGAAACGACAACAGTCCCCAGTAAGGAGTGGTCTGAGGGACAACCAGCAAGAAAAGCCCACTAGGATTATTCAATTATCGACGGCAACAGACTACAAGGCACAAATCAACACAATGGATAACGACGACGACAAATCAAATCAACTGATGATAAAAATCAAAATACTGACAAAAAATGGGATTACCAAAACAAGCACGATGGTCGATCCGGGAGCAACAGAGGACTTTATTAAAAGAAAATTCTGCAATATCCGGTGGATACCCTTCACGAAAATCAACAAACCAAGAAACATCTATGTGGTTAATGGGGAAGAGAGCAGGGCGGGCCCTATCACCCACGTGGCCGAAATAGTTATGGAAACAGGATCTCATCAGGAAACGATAATATTACAGGTAGCAAATATGGTCAAATATACTGCTATCCTGGGAATACCAGGGCTAAAGAAACACAAGCCAAATATGGATTGGAAACGAAGACAGATCGACTTGGTAAGCGAGAGGTGTACGCGAGTATGCCTTAACTAATCGCCAAGAATCAACGCAGTCCCTACCGGACTGGCCCAATGGGAAAACGAATACAGGGGAATCGCTGTGACAAAAAGTTAAAAAGATAATACGCGGATCCAACGTTTGGATCCCGCAGCAACAATACCGACCAAAGGGTCAAAGGGAGCGGCTGGACACAACCTGTAGAGCATCCTAGGAGAAATCAT
Organism: Tuber brumale; assembly: GCA_014065205.1. Lineage (NCBI taxonomy): Eukaryota > Fungi > Ascomycota > Pezizomycetes > Pezizales > Tuberaceae > Tuber > Tuber brumale. The sequence goes on along the minus strand of JACCEG010000089.1, from coordinate 295,883 downwards.
CGCGGCCAAAGAGCAAGCGATGATAAAAACAGGAATAGTGATCAGACTACCGGATAGCACCTATGGACGAATTGCCCCACGCAGTAGATTAGCGACAAGGCATGGCCTAACCACAGGTGCGGGGGTGATAGACGCAGACAATCGCGGAGAAATCAAGGTTCTCTTGATGAACCTGAAAGATGAAGACTACGAAGTCAAGAAATGTGATCGGATCGCACAGTTGATTGTCGAAAAGATCGACAATAGAGGACTACGAGAAGTAGACGGCTACGACGGAACATGAAGACAAGATTGTGGATTTGGAAGCACCGGAAAAAGTTCCCGTGAAGAAAGCGAAGAACGACGCGTCGATATCGACTTTCTATCAGCCAGGACCTGTGGGAAGCTATATAGGAAAGGAGAACAAACCGGTGTTGTCAAATAGGGTTAAGAAGAAAAGAAAGCGACAATTGTGGCTACCTCGACGATCAGTACCAGGTTAGCGGTACGACCAGAAGCGACAAAAAGATAGCTACTCCAAGACAGTTGGTACCAAGCGAATAATATGACTTCTTAGACATATTGGAAGAAGGAGAAAGGACAGTCTTGCCAGAGCACAGAGAAGAGGACCACAGGATCGACCTAGTGGGCAGAGTACTGTTTATAAAACTTTACTCCTTGAGAGAAGAAGAATTGAAGGCTCTACGAGATTATCTCCCGCAGAACCTGGAAAGAAGATGGATACGGCCATCCTCATCAGCAGCAGGAGCACCGATATTGTTCGTCATGTAGAAGGACGGAAAGCTCAGACTATACGTGGATTTTTGCGGACTGAATTCAGTCACCAAGGAGGACCGATATCCACTACCGCTGATCGACCCAGGATTGGATAGATTGGGAAAAGCCCAATACTACACGAAACTAGACATCAAGGATGCCTACCACAACATCAGAATATTCAAAGGAGACGAATGGAAAACAGCATTTTGAATACGATACGGGCTATACGAATACCTGGTAATGCCGTTTGGACTGTCCAACGTACCGGCAACATTCCAAAGACGGATCAACACCAAACTCAGCACGTTCTCAGATATATGCTGTATCGTCTACATAGACGATATCCTCATCTATTCAAAGACAATGGCACAACTCCGGAACGACATCCGAAATGTTATGCAGGCTCAAAGGGAAGCAAAGATCAAACTAAAACCAACGAAATGCAAATTCCATCAACAGGAAACAGAATATTAGAGGGTTTGTCATCAACCCTGCTGGAATACGAACCGACCCGGTCAAGACTGCAGCGATAGACGAATGGAAACCACCAAGGACCGTAAATGGAGTGCAACGCTTCTTGGGATTTTGCAACTTTTATCGACGATTCATCGAAGGATTCAGCTGAGTGGCAAAACCACTATACGAAACAGCGAAAAAAGATACCAAATGGAACTGGACGGACAAGCAACAAACAGTATTCGACACATCAAGGAACAAACTCACCACGGCACCGATACTGTGACACTTTGAACCGAAACTACCAATCATGATCGAAACGGATGCGTCGAATTACGTCTGCTCAGGAATTGTATCACAGTTAGGTAACGACAAACTATGGCGCCAGGTGGCATTGCGAACAAAGGCGATGACCAAAGCCGAATGCAATTACGACATCCACGATAAAGAACTATTGGCTATAGTTCAGGCACTTAAGGCATGGAGGAAATAGGCACTAGGGAACGAACATTATATTAGGGTGGTAACGGACCACCAAAACCTCCTCGCCTTTACCCACACCAAAGGACTGAATCAGCGACAAACAAGACCCTGTGAAACCCTATCTTAATACCACATCAAGATTCAGTACCGACCTGGAAACCAAGGAGGACAACCCGACGCCCTTACTAGAAAGCAAGAAGAGCTAGCGACCAAGGAAGACGAGAGGATCCAACTGCGAAAATGGATTTTCTCATGAAAAGAAAGGTACTTCAAAGACAAGAAAGAAAACGGAAAAAAGCGAATCCATCAACGAGATGGGAACAACAACATTATCCAACGACGACCACACAGAATAGATACGGAGCACGATGGAAAAAGATATGGAAATGCAAGCAATCAGGAGAGCTTTAAACAAAAATCAAAGAGAAATTGAGGGGATACCATGCGGCCTATATGAAGAAAAAGAGGGATATCTTTGGTATGACAACAAGATAAGGATTCCTGGCGACGAACCTCTCCGAACGGAAACGATAAGCAGAAACCACGACATACCACAAGCGGGACATGGCGGGACTGACAAAACCACTGAACTGATCAGGAGATCATACTACTGGCCAACGATAACAAGCGACGTCAAGAGATATGTCAAAAACTGCGAGATATGTCAGAGGACAAAGGCAGTACATCACGCGCCATACGGATTGCTAAAACCTATCGAACCTCCTGGAAGACCATGGAAATCTGTTGACATGGATTTTATAACTGGACTTCCAAAATCGAAAGGTTAGGACGCAATATGGGTCGTGATTGATCATCTGACAAAATTGGCCCACTTTATACCCTGCAGAACAGACATGGACGCACAACAATTCTTTCACCTCTTCAAAGATCAGGTGCTTAGAATCCACGGACTACCGAAAGATATCATATCAGATAGACGATCACTATTCACGGCAAATATCTGGAAAGAGATCACAAGACAATGGCACATAACAAGGAAACTCAGCTCGGCATTCCACGTGCAAACAGATGAACAGACAGAAATGACGAACGCCATATTGGAACAATATCTACGAGCATACACCAATTATCAGCAGGATCATGGGGCCGATATGCTAGCATATGCCGAGTTCGCATACAACAACGGAAAACAAGAAACGACCAAAACGACACGCCTGTTTGCGAACTATGGATACGATCCAATATACGAACTGGCAAAATATGACATACCAGTGCAATCAATCGAGACAAAAAACATGCAACAATTACATGACATATTGCGAGAAGAAATATGTTTCGCACAAGAAAAGCAGCAAGAATACGCCGATCGACACCGAAAATCCGATCCGAACTTCCAAGTCAACGAAAAGGTGCGGTTGATACCAAGCAATATAGGCACCACGCGACCATCAAGGAAATGGGACTAAAAGAAATTAGGACCTTTCAGGATCATCGAACGCATCGGACTAAGAGCATATAAGTTCGACCTCCTACACTCGATGTACAACACTCGTCCTACATTCCACATCAGTCTCCTTGTACCCTACCAAGAAAACGCCTGCGCATCAAAAAAGAAACTTCCACTGCTGCCGATCGAGATCGGGGGCGAAGACGAATACGAACTTGAAAAAATCATGGACTCAAGACTACACTACAACAAACTCCAGTATAGAGCCAAGTGGACAGGCTACTCGGAAAAACACGATCAAGAGTGGTACCCAGCCACTAACTTTACCAACGCTCAAGATGCCTTCCAACAATTCCACCCCAGCTACCCCGACAAGCCCAGACTTCTGCCCGATGGAAGGGAGGGTTTGGATCATGGAAGAAGTCAACGACGAAGATTGGGTCCAACTCGTGGACCAACCAATCATGAAAAACGAAGGAAACGAAGGAAGCGAAAACACACAAGTGTCTGTCATGGACACGGTGCTATGACGATGGGTGCCCAACTACTACTCAGAGAAGATGGGAACAAATTATTTTTCCAGAAAAAGAGACAGAACACCACCGATGTCACCTCCCCTAGGCGACAAGGATAAGATTTCGGGCACGAAATCTACAGGGAGGGGGGCCTAAAAATCCAAAAATGTCACCAGGGAACAGGAGCCAGCACTGTTGCCGATTTCGTCGGCAACACAGGAAAATATGCGCGAAAGTCTGCAGCTGGAGCTGATCACGATCAGCGAACAAAAAAAGATGGCAGAAGTAGAGATGGGACTATACAAAAGCCTAGCCATGATGTGGGAGTAGAAGGCAAGGGAGTGGGAGAAAAAGAACGTGCAGCTGTCAAGAGCGGTAACAGCTCAACAGCTCAGGGCAAGTTTGGTAGAATACAAAGTTGGGAAGATCGATTCCCAACTGCAGAGGAGGGAAGCGAGGATCCGGAGGTTGGAAAACGTTCAGAAAAAACGCGCGAGTTGGATGCATCGGATAGGACGCAATATCCAGCTGACGGCAGGAACGGAGGCGGATGAACAGTTCCCGCTGGCCTAATGGGACTTAGGCCGTAGAGAGAGGGGAGCTATTGTCAAGGTTGTGTGGCAGATAGTGCAATGCGATATTTGTGGCATGTAGTGGAAGGAGATGTCTGTGGAAAGAGACATTTCACCACGATGAACATATTTGTCATGAGGTTTTAGTTGGTTTACTTTCACGCACATGACCTATTGAGAGGTCATGGGGGCAGCGCACGAAGCCAAGGGGGCTGTGCAGTTGGTTTACTTTCACGCACATGACCTGTGGAGAGGTCAAGGGGGCAGCATACAAGGCCAAGGGGGCTGCACAGTTCGTTTACTTTCACGCACATGACCTATTAAAAAGGTCAGGTGGCTTACACACATGACCAATGATGCGGTCATATGATGTTTTTCATGAGTCATGGTTATGACTCATAGTTGTTTTGATTTATCTGCGGGTCGAGTGAAGGACTATAAAAGGAGGCCGATAGAGCCTGGTAGTTAGTTCTTCACGCAACAACCTATTATACTTTCTTACCTATACTATTAAGAATAGATTCTATTCTACCACTTCGAGAGTTCTACCATGATACGACTTGATTATTAGCGTTCCAAGAAGGAACGTAGACAACGGTCTAAGAATAATAATCAAGGTCTTGGTAAGAAGAAGGAACGAAGTAACGGCGTACTAAGGAAGAGAAGTATCACACTATTATAAGGAGATTGACAGAGAACTGTTGCCTGTCGCTGGATATATATTGACATCGGAGGGTAGGTAAGATATCTAACAACTATAGGGGGCCAGTGGTCCATCCAACTGGCGTGATTAGTTGCCGAGTTTAGTCCACCGTAATAAGAATTTAATTGAAATTGAGAACTTACTGGTTATGGGGTGGCGGAACTGGTTCCAGCTCGCTAGGGGTTGTCTCGTGGTCCATCCGATATGTTTGATCAGCAGTGGAGTTTGGCTCAAAATGTTAAGTAGAAACAACTTGGACTTAAGAACTTACATTGTCAATGAAAATGGTGGCCTCGTGAATGGCTGGTACAGAATCCATCCCCTCCTTATCCTCGTCCTCCTCCGCCCTCTCCTCCTGCTCTGCCTTCTCCCACTCCCCTTAATCTTAGGTGCTCCCCCCAATATCTTTGCCTTGCCAACAGCGATCTCAAACCTCACAGTTGAAAATAGGTATTTGCGGTCAGCAGACTCCTGGGTCTGGCCACCATCCTCTCCCTGATCCAGACCAAGTTCTACTACCAGAGGTTCAGGAGAGTCCTTACCATTATTAGAAATGGCCTATCCCAGAATGTCATCGTCTATGTTTAAAAAGATGGGCTCACGGAGGGGGAGAGGCATGTTGAATGCAAGTTGTAGTGTACGTTTGCCCTGACCACACACCCTGATGAGATATTGGGGGGGATGTGATTTGTGCCTCCATATCTTGTCCCTTGATAGCCACAAGCACCTTTTGGATCATTGGGGATTCCGGGACCCACCAGGCGCCCCTCCTGTCAGCCTGAGGGTCCAAGGGCCACCTAAGGTAGTGAAGAAGTAAATGGCCCTTCATTCACATACCTATCTGGCAAACGATGGTAATCGGTATGGCCTGTGGTAATAGGTTGAGGACCAATCAGGTCGGGCGGCTGAAAGAATGTATTAGTTAACAGAGATAGGACTCTGAGAGAAAGAGATACTTACTCGGAGGTCTCTCCTCTATCATAATCAATAACCGCTTCCGGTACAGATGTTCTCCCATGATCTGTAGTTTCTTGACTGTTTTTCAGCCCATGATCCGCAGATGACAAGAGACCTCCCCTCGGTCATCAGCGCGATGCTTGCTTTTAACAAGATTGATTTGGTCCATGATAGGGCGCAGGAAGCGGGTCTAAGCTATAATTGACTCCAATTGGGAGTCGGTCAGACAGCGGAGGTCCCATGAGGGACTCATCACCTAGGCCTGGCTCTGCTTGTACAGAGCTCGATAGAGAACAGTTGTAGCGTGAGAACTCAGGGACCCACACCAGCTTTTAATGTATGCTATGTCACTATCGTATCCTGTGATAGACAGTTGGTTCATTTTTCTAACTTTTGTGCAATGCCTAGCATTTTCACTTGCTGTGAGTTCTCCTCTGCAGGCTCAAATGGGGAGTTCTTGGCCTGGCTCTCCTGATAAATAGCTTCGCGTTTTATCACGCTTGTTGTGCTGGCAGGTAGGGTGTTTTCCTCTTCTCACATCACTTGTACCGCCCTGGGCCGCAGGACATATAAGTAAAAAAAGTTTGTTAGTAACGCTTAGTAGTGAATAATGTTGAAATTTCCTACTATTCATTTTATAAGTATATTTCTTTTAAATAACTTGGATTTCTCTGCTCAATTATATTTTCTCGTTTATATATATATCATGAACATTACTACAGCTAGAGTATATACAACAAGTATTTCATTTCTATTTCATGATAATGCTAGGATATTTGGATATATATTTACTTATTGCAAGTGTAGGATGTTTTGGTTATTTTTGTTTATATACTGCAACCATTTCAGAAGGTGCATCGCATATTGATTTTCCGCTTAAAATCTTGCACATCATTATACTTTATAAATATTTTATTCAGGATTTTCTTAGCAGTTTTTAGGGGTCAAATTTGTTTGCATTTATGTTTCTTACAAAGATTTCCCCTTTACTTTTTTTTCTTTGCTTAGGTAAGTGGATTTGTATATATAGCTACTTACTGTTCCGAGTATTACAAAGAAATCAAGGACAAAAATTACTACCAATCTGCGTTCCTACTACTATCCGCCTCACGAAAGTATTCCTACAGTATATCTTTAATACTGTGCTGTATTTTCATACTTAACCTATTCAGATTGTACTGCTATATACTATTTCAATAAATAATTTCCTTGAACCTCTCCTGGTAGTTTCGCCAGTAGCACTTGAGACATGGGGGCGCTAGAGTCTTTTTCGTTTTTCTTTTTTATAGGGAGGGGGGTCCACAACAGGCAGGACAGAGACAAGGTTGACGTATGTTGCATGAGGCAGAAGGGGGCAGGACATTGGCAAGATAAGGGGAGGTGGGCAAGAATGGAGAAAGACTTGTGAACACGAGGGGGATGAGAGAGGAGAAAGAAGTGGAAATTCAGGAGGGGGGAGGTGGTAAATAGATGGTGAAATAATAGTGTCACCGGGCGCGAGAAGGCTGACAGACGGTAGAATTTGAGAGCAGGTCAGGAGGCTGAAAGAGGTTAGAATGGGGGGTGCCAGCAGGCAGAAAGACATTGTAGTGGGAAAGAGGAAGAAGGTGGAAAGCTGGAGAAATGATAGCATCGCGGGGTGCGAGAAGGCAGAAAGATATTGAAATTGAGGTCGGGGTGAGGAGACAGAAAGACATTTGCATTCCGGAGGTGTGAAGACAGAAAGATGTTTGAATGGAGTGGGAGGTGAGAGTGTAGAAAGCTAGGAAAATGATAGTCTTATGTGAGTGGGCAAACAGAAAGTTTGTGAGAGAGTGAGGAAAGGAAGGACATAGGTATCATGTGTGATACAGGCAGAATGCAACCAGAGCAAGAGGAGAGAAGGAAGTAATGACAGCCACAGCCTGAAGAATGTCTTTTGATAAAGGCAAACAGTCCTTGACAGAGGATTCAAGCAAAAACTGCTGGCACAATAAAATAGAGAGAGTGTCAGTAAAAGGTCAGTGTATATTCCTGGTGGTCAAAATACGGATATGTAGTGACGTGAATTGAGCCTCATGGGACGACAGCACTAGTATTCAATATGTAAACAGGGTACTCAATCCTGACGCTAAGAGGCATCACCTACTCCTAGCACCAAGAGACAACATTAATTGAGACTCATTAGAGGATAGTAGTAGTATTTGACATGTAAACAGGTCACGCAATCCTGAAGCTAAGAGGCATGGCCTATTTATAGTGCCAAGCCAGTCCACAGAGCTGTGTGATGATTATATGCGTGATCTACCCCTGACAATTGTCTTCACAGTTAGTGAGTAATTTCACAGACTTTAGATTATTTACTAAGCTTACTAAGGACTGGAAAATGATGGCGGAGTCAGAATAAATTTTAGGTGTATGAACAGGAATATTCAAAACATGTTGTGCTCTAACTTGAAGGGTGATAATCGTCTTTAAGCCACGTTCCATTCCTGGCACCCGGTGAACTGCAGTGTGCAAATAGGTCTTCCACATATCTACCATCATTGTGATTGCCAGTCACCCATGGCATCTGCATATGTAGACCACAATTTACAGGACTTACTCACCTGGCACGCCGTACCAATTGCTAGCCAAATTGCCTATGTTGCCTTGGCGAAAATAGGCATGCCTCAAGAGTAGTGGCCTTTCTCATTTGGGGTCCCCTGGATCGCAGTAACAATCTGTTGAAACTTTCTACTATTCATTTCATTTGTATATTTCGTTCTAAATAAATTACTTTTTTTATTATTATATATCATGCCACTTATGGAGCTGCATTGGCTGTGAAGCTAACTAATATACAAAAAAGTACGCCACGCAAGGGTGCCTATCAGATATCCCATCTCGTATCAGAAGGTAGCAATGTTCCCTTGGGCCAGCTCATGAGCTACGATAACAAAAGGAAATCCTCCCAGCTATCCGATATCTAACAAATATAGGGAATAAAAGTAATAACACTAGGCAGTCCTGTTCCTTTTCTCAGTCGCCACTTGGTGTGCCTAGAGGTATGTGGGACACTCTTCAGAATTGGCCTGGTGGGAGTCATTAAGATTGGTGTATTTGATAGTGGTGTGCAAACATGCTTTGCTCTTGGTAGGACAATCAGATCTGGTACAGGTGTGGAGGTGTTCTGGGTGTTCCATGGAGCAGATGCTGCAATGTTCGGTGCTGGTACACTGAGGGGGGTGGTGGCCAAAGGTCAGGCATTTGATATATTGGATGTCAGGGGGAAAGAACAAGTAGCGATACACTTTGAACTTCTTCCCAAGTAGTGAGAGGCCTCCGCTGAGGGCTTTGTCTATAGAGTCTTTGCTGGCAATAGTGGGGACCATAGCTGATGCTTCTTTGTCCTGACATTGGACTGGGGTAGTGAGCCATCTAGGAGGGCATCAGAGGTTGGTCCCTGGGTTGAACTCTTCAATTTCAGACTGAATAGAAGAGAAGGTAGAGGAAGTGGGGATGTCATAGAGGATGACCTTGTACCAGATTTCGTCTTTTCAGAGGCTAATGGCTGCTGGAATTGTGGATCTGATTGCTTCCTCAATGGTAGAACGATGTGCTTTGAGGACAGAGGTGGCAGGTGGGTTATCCTTAGTGAGGCTGAAGACATGGTAATTGGTGGTGAATTGGATTCTGGCGATAAGAGGTTTCTTGATTGCATTGTTGAGTGCATCGCAAATAGTGAGGGGTTTGGTGGTATCGGACAGGACAGCGCCATCTCTTTCAATGATACTAGTACGGTCCTGTTTAGTCAAAACAGCTGCGGTTAAAGTTTTAGCCCCTGGAATGGTTGAGAATTTGTCTGGGACTGCTCTGGAAGCTCTTTGGGCCTAGGTTTGTTGTGGTAGATGAGTGGACAAGGTGGTTAGTTGTTGTAGGGGGGGTTGTTGGTAATGGAGTTAGTACTGCAGGTGTTCGACCTGAGAGGTGAGGTGCACCACTTAGTCTTGAAGTATTTGGATGTCAGTAATATGGCGGTTTTGAACCAGCGTGAGGTATTCCGGCAGGGTCTAGAAGGCTTCTTCAAGGTGTTTGGTGAGAATTGTAAAGTCAAGGTTGGAGTTGGAGATGTCTTCAGCCAAATACCTTGAGGAAAATGTAGGGATTGAAGGATATTCTTCTGTAGACATGGTAGAGGCAGGCGCAGGCACTGTGTGAACTGAAGAGCCTGGATCTTTCTCCATGCATGTGCCCTCAGATGAGGCAGGGTTGAAAAGTAGGATGGGTGGGTTGAAGGGAGCTGCAAAGGGGTTTGCACCACCACTCCCTCTGGCCCTATGTCTATTCGACATCAGAGGATTGGCAAATCAGACTCAATTGATAAAGGTGATAAAACACAAATAATGGCAGATAATTGGTCGTTGAAAAGTCTTTAAAGTGAGGGGATAAAGCGATGAGAAATAGTTGTCAACCAATGAGGTGAAAGCTCAGCAAGACATTTAGTGAGGTTTTTTCTTTCACTCTAATTGTAACAGCAACAGAATCTTCTAAATAACTTGTATTTCTCGCGGAAATTATGTTTCTGGTTTACCTATAGATCACGAACATTACTACAGCTAGAGCATATACAATGTGTAGTTCAATTATATTTCATGACAACCATAGGATAATTGGACATATATTTTCTTATTGCATGTGCAGGATGTTTGGGTTATTTTCATTTATGTACTGCGTCATTTTTACAAAATACATTACATGTTGTTTTTCCGCTTAACATCTCTCACACCATTATGGTTTATATATATTTTATTTGGGCCTTTCTTGGCAATTTTTCACTATCCAACATGTCCGCACTTATGTTTCTCAAAAGATTTTCGCGCTTATTTCTTTTCTTCGCTTAAGTATGTGTACTGGTATATATAGCTGGTTACCACTCCCAGTATTAGAAAGAATTAAGGACAAGAATTACTACAAATCTATTTTCCTACTACCATACTCCTTGCTCAAGTGTACCCACCGTATATCTTTAATACTTTGCTGTATTCTTGTACTCAAGCTATTAAGATTATTCCGCTAGATACAAATTCAATATAATACACCTAGAGATCTAATAGGTCCTACTGTAGTGGAATTGACAGCAGTCATGCGTGCATTGTTTCACTACCTTCTATAAAGATGAATTACCAAAGGGGTAGCTATTGCATAGGGTGCCTCTGAATCGACTCATGTCCAATACTGGTTGCGCACAAAATCTAGTGAATCCTTCTGTGTGGTACTATGACCCTCTAAACTATCATATACAATCTGTGAATGTCAGAGGAATCTAACTCTCCAAATTGAACTCCCGTGGTATGTGGTACTCGCCAGCACATAGTTTGATAGTCTAGCGATGCTTGGACTAATATCCTCGCCTTGCTCAATGATCTGATATCGTGGGTTGAAGGCTCAATTCAAACCAGGGGCACCTGGCATGTCATCCAAGTAATGCATGCGAACATAGTTTTGTAGGAAGTTGAAACTCAAAAGTAACCTCTTGTGGAGAAGTTAACTAACCTATTTGAACATTCGTTGGGTGTAGGAGCCCTGGCCCTGCAGGTTCATGAACACGACATCTTTTGGTTGTAGGAGCCATATAGTACTCCACATCCTCTGGATCCTGTTTGGCACAAGGGACACTTTTCACAGTGGTTTTCTGAGCCTGATGTATATTTATTACTGGAATTGAATACAGGTCCCTATTGCCTGGGTTGTCTGTGGTAGCTGAGACTCCTTTTGTTGCTGTTTTCCCAACACAATCTGTCTATATTGTAGGAGCTAAATTGAGGTTGCTATCATCTGTCTTCGCTACAAGAGCTGGCACGCCTCTCGCTGCAGTTTCACGAACCACAGATTTTTGGATTGTCGTAGTCGACTAGTGGTCTCTGGGGGTTCGGTCCTTTTCCTAAGCCACAACTCCTCAGGCGGTGTTTCCCGCACCTACATTCTATTTGTTGTAAGAGGTGAATCGAGGTCCTGGTCACTGGTGTCCTCCTGGGCAGCCAGGACTCCTTTCAGTCCTGTTTTCTGAACTCGATATCCTTTGTTTGTACAAGTTGTCCGAAGACCCTCATTGCCAGAATCCCCTTTGGCAGCCCGGACACCTTTTGAGGCTAATTCCAGAACCTCAGTTCTTTTATTTGTCTGAGTCATGTGGAGGCCATTATTGCCCAGATCCTCTTTGTTATCTTTATCATCTTAGTCATTTCTCTCATCTTGGTCATCAGGGTCATCATCGCCACGGGGAAATTATACCAGCAGATTTGTGGGCACCGAAGGTGGTATTATGTTGATACTCCATTGAGCCAGGATGCCCACTGGTAGCAACATCTGCTTAATAAGGACAACTGCTGCAATGATTGCTAGTACACCTGGTACAGGTTGTGGAGCTGGTTTTTCTGGAGACTGTCAGTTAGCTTCTTGCTACAGTCTTTAAGAAGTGCAATGATCGCCTCCTGGATCTGCCACCTCCTATTCATGTCCTTGATTCCTGCCCTCACAAGAGCAGTACAGGCCAGGCACAATCTCAATCTGCCGTTGAATATCTGGCAGATATCCTTGTTTAGAAAACTATTGATATTTGTATAGTTTCTTGCAAACATCAGATCTTTGACAGTATTTCACCACATGCCATAGAGCTCTCTCTCAAGATTATCTTGGGTGAAGTGAAGCCTTGTCTACTAATGTTTGATTTTTTGAGTACTGGCCCTGGTAACTATAATGGCACCAATAAAAGCAATAGGTCGAAGCTGGTACATGTGCCTTGGTGGAGCAATGTGTCTATTTGGAACCTGGAGCTTGTAAATGTATTAAGTGTTATTGTTTTAGTCCAACTGCTCTGATTTGTTCTGAACGTGAATATCACGAGTACTGTGGATATTGTGAATAGTTTATCGGTAGTGGATATTATGTCTAGTAAGGCTAATTCAATCGCGATGAATTCAGTGTAAATAACAAGGTCCCTGGGGTCCTCAGAAACCGGTAAGAATTTCAAGATTTCTTCAAAATTGAATCTTGAGATGCCTGGGACATCTCACAGCCTTGGGCACACCTGTTGAAATAATGTGCGTTAAACTGCATTGACTATTGGCTGTGTCTCAGATCCTAAGAACTCGACGCCACCTGCTGTCAAAGTGCATACACATACTCAGGAGCATTTTGCCACCACCTTCAATTACCTACGAACATCACAATCAACCTGTCAGCTGAGTCCCACAATGCTAACCCAATGTTGGTTTTGTCACTGCAACTACAGCACCTCCAGCTTGTATCAGAGCCATATCCACACTGTGCATGCTGATCTCAGCATTCTTCTTACTTTGTAGTGATAGCGTGCATGGAGCCCAAGAGGTCTTCACTATTCTGCAATTAACAGATTGTCCCACGACTATACACTATGCAATGGTGATCAGGCAGATTCTGACCCTGAACCAGCAGCCAATCCCCTTAGCTGCCCAGTAGAGACAACTAACCTCGAAGTTACCCACACGGGAGATGCAAAGTGTATCCAAAATGTTCACACGTCTTCAACATCCTGCGCCCAAGACTATTATGTAGGCGTAACGGAACCTGTAAAAGATATAAATGGATTTGCAGAAGAACAGCAAAATCTATGCAAGGATCCACGGGTCCTACTTGATAGTATACAGGATTTCAAACTTGCTTCTTAGTTCATATAAAGCAAGGTATCTAAGAGGCAGATAAACAAATATTTTTCCAATAACAGGGGCAATTCAGCAGACATTTGCTATACCTCTCATACATACACTAGAGAACCACCTACGGTTGTTGGATCTATATGGTCTATATTTACAATAGTTCAAAGGTCAAGTTGAGGACATGGTACGAACTTTGCCCATCTTCTACCATAACTCGCCTAGCTGTATCTGATACTTTCTTTGGGAGAGAGCATATGAAGCGGATTTTGTTGACATCCCATGACGTAAATACAATTCCAATCTAATAAGAACATATGCTGAAATATATACTGCAGACTGGTGGTAGGACTTTCAAGTATAGGTTCAACACCCCACACACCTCCTCTTTGCCAAAACACAAGTTAATCTATACAGGAAACACTTCCGCTAGATGCAACTGTTGTTCCAATTATTGTAATGTAGGATCAGATGCACCTGAGCAACTTCTGAAGTAACAAGAAGATGTGGCCCATGTATATGACAATCGGAAAGCTTCCCTATACTAAGTGTAACAAACCGGAAATAATGGCTGTTCTCCTGGTTATACAATTGCTGGTCCCTACCAAATTCACACAAATGGCTGCCGCAAACGACCACCGGCGACAGATTAATGCCAACATATTACAAGGCATATTCGAGGTCTTATTTGAGCCCAGAGAGGAGGCTGTCCTTGACTGTGTGTCAATTGACTGCACAGATAGGAAAGTGAGCAAATACTTTCCTATCATGGTTATGTGGATTGCAGACTGTATGGAAAATGTCACCCGGCATGTCCTTAAATCTAATGCATACCCTAAATATAAGCTACCTCCCGATATGTTAAGATCCAACATGCTGGAGAGGTATCCAGCCCGGGCCTATAGGTGATACAAGGGACTTGAAAAGACAATTTTGAATATGTCATGGGCATCCATATCTGGCAACATCTACACTGCCTCTGATGCTCATGATATCAAGATCCGGCATATTATTTTTTATGGACTTCTTCGCATTTCTATCTCTGATCTTCACCACTCAGATTTCCTGCATCCAGTTTATCTTACAGTATTCAAGCATATGATAGATTGGGCACAACAGGTTCGGAAGATACATGGAGTGCTGAAAGCATTTGACAATATGTAGAAAGTATTGCGGCCCTACTCAAGATTCTTTTTACCCAGAAAAGCATACTATGAGATTATGCAGTAGCAGGGAAAGGAGATAACAAATATGGGACATTGCCTTTGAGAGGTTCTCGGCATTGCCTTGAGACTTCCTGATAGTACCTAACTACAACCTTTGAAACCTGCACTCGCATGTCTCAGGTTACATCTTGACTTCAGGCTGATAGTGCAATATCGATATCTTATGCCTGAGATCCTGGATTACATAAATCAATATCTTAATCAATTACATGCCCCAAGGGACATGTTCTTAGAATTCGGGATGTTGAAACACACGCAGGCAAAGATTCAGCAGCAGCATACTGAGCGACAACAACATCAAAGACTAGTAGAGCAATTCCTGACCCCATCCAAGAGGCGCCGTGTATAGAAGCCGTATTGGGATGTAGAAAATGACCAATGTTTAGATTTGATCCATACAGAATCTCATTCCAACTTAACTAAAATGCATCTGTTTAGTCACTTCCTTGATCATGTGTACCTCTTTGGCAACATCCCACCACACACTACAGAGTAGTACAAGCTTACTTACAAGCAAAAAAACAATTCAAAGATAGATAGCGGCAATCTAATAAGAATGATGCTGCAAGGCAGATCCTCCACAACTATGGGCAACACTATGAGATCTGAATGCGCTTTTTGAACCTTAATTGCCTGCAATATTCCGGAGCTGATATCCATGCTGAGGTCATGGATCCTTTAAACCAAGGTTGTACCAAAACTCCACTCTCATTTTGCAAGACCCTGAAGGTATGTGGTGATAATGTGGCCGACCATGGAGACCATTGCAAGATCTTGGGCATCATGACCAAGAATATGTGTCGCAAATTACTACGATATAGATGGCATAGTCTGTCCCTAGAGTGCCACACTTCTGAAGATCCTGCAATACTTCATCAACTTATAGTTGAGCCACTGATGCAACTTGAAATCCTAGTTCTAGCATTCCAAAAAACCAATGTCGATAATATCTACTGGGTAAGATGTATGAGCACTGTACTATTTCCAAACAGAGCAAGTCTCAATAACTGGGGTAGGGTGCAGATTGGTGAAGACTGAATAAATGGCATACAAAGCAGTCATCTTCATGGGAAACTCATGGCTCTCTTCAAGCTGCTAGACTGCCAGCACCAAGACAAAGTATACTGACTGGCAACTATGCAGATAGTGAATGTACTTAACTCTAGATGCCCATCAGAGTTACAAGATCTTCTCATACTACAGCTATCAGTGATGCTGGATGCATGCAAGTTTAGTATTGTCGAAATTGGTGCAATCATAGGACTGGCCCACCTGATCATGGAGACAGACCAGTGAGGGCTGATCAACAGCATGATTTATTTACGCTGGTTCAATGAGATATATTAACAAATTGTAGAAACGATGAACGGAGCCAGGTGAAAACTACACAGTCTCATCTAGCCCGGGTGGCTTATGGTTGTGGGGATCCTGGGCATCCAAAAAATGAAAACATAAGATTTAGTCTAAAACTATTCCTCCTAGGATGAGCAACAGTACTAGATCAAATCTCTGACACCTGGGTAAGTACTGTATCAGAATGGGTCCTAGACGATGATACGAGACATTGAGAGATAATAATGTCCTTAGATAGTATGATAAATTTAGGCATAATTGAATAGTTATAAATAAATGCAAATGGAGCAAGAATTACTATAGAGAAGTGGTGATTGTTGGGTAGGCCTATGATGAGTGCAAATGATGTAGAATACCAGCCCACATGTATGACAAACCCTGGATGTCCCCTGAATGCACATGGCTTGGCATATGAGATTTGGAGTAAATGCATCAATGTCTCACCCACCGTGATGGCTAAAGGATGAGGAAAGTACTACTAAGCAATGTTATGATGCAATAATGAGAAATAGTCGAAATCAGCACATTGCGACTACGACAGAATGTTAGGGAACAATAGAAAAGGCATCCTGGTGCAAAGTGAGTTGAACAAAATGAATGAGATGCAGGGTGGCAACAGATCGTAGTGCTGTGCACTTGCCTTAATAGAAGGCAACTGGAGGCAAGTGTCAGGATGTGAAAAGACAGAAGGCATGGATCAGACATCAGGCCACAGCAACAGACATACCTGACACTCTTGAGTAATAAGTTACTGCTGTAGATGCGCAGGATGCAAGCGAGAAAGAAGTTGCAGTACAGAATGCATAGGATGTACAGAGGGGTTGCAACAGGGGTCCAGGCCCATCAATTGCATGGAACACGATGATAGCGAGAGCAACTTCTGGACGTCTGGTGTTTGCGTCGGATGCAGGATACCTTTTTGCTAACGCAACAACTTGTTGAAAATCAAATGAATAACGGGAAATAGGACTTTCAATTTGATGTGATTTTTGAATATCATCTTCATACTATTTCTGACATGGATGATATTCCCTTCAATGAATCTCCAATTCCTCGAAATTGATTTCATTAATAATATGTGTATACACTTCAGAGCTAGTCTGATTTTGATCCTCATTGTCTTGTAAAGCGTTCCAGGTAAAGTCATATTTTGAACGATTGTGAAGAATAGTATACTCATCACAGACATTCTTAGATGATTTACAAATTTTTAAAAAGTTGAAATTATCATTTACTTTCCTGTACTCGCAAAAGCAGGAGAAAGAACAGGTTATACTTTCATTTCTGTGCAGAGCAATAAACCGATTACAGATGGCCTTATAAGATTGGTGTGATAGGAGAAAGTAATATGTTCAAGTTCCAGATGCTTAATACTTTGGCCATCTTTAAGAGTCTGTTTAAAGGTTCTTGTTGCAATTGTTTCTCCTTCTTCTGACTTGATCTTGCTAAGAAATTCTATCAACTTGGACTCAAGAGTACCATCTAACTTGTTTTGTAGTCTGGCTCCCTTGTTACCATGTACCTTGATTATTGGAATCCTAGTATCAATCAAGTGCTTTACTATCCCAGTAACTGTCTTTCCTGTCATATTCCAGAAAGATAAAAATACTTTCTCACATACTCTTCCAAAGAACGGTAAATTGTACTACATATTTTGACAATGTTCTTTGGACTTATGAGGTTCAAGTTACACTTCTTCAACACAGTAAGGAAATTTTAAAAGATGGAATACTTAACTAACTTGTAACTATGAAGGAAGAAGATATACTATCGTAGGTTTGTTCTGACTACGTGCAATTTTGTCACGATGAATGAGCCATATTTTCCATTCTTCTAGTGTAGTTTTTTGTATACAAGCTTGCATTCAAGTACAAGATTTCAGAAATCTTTTCGTCTGCCTAGTAGATATATCATTATCACTAGCTATTTATAGAAATACTAGTTAGTACTTAGATATTGTAGTTATTAAATCACTCAGAACTTTGAAATTCAAACTACCTAGAGCATACTCAGATTCTGCCTGAAAACTTATAGGCTTTTCTGCAGAGTCAAATAAGAGAGAGTATAAACTTTCCTCAATCTGTGTATCACCAAAATAGTTACTTGATATTGTTGAGGAATCATATTAGGGGGAGTTGTCAAAAAAGATATCCATTGCTGATTAGCGGTTGAAAATTTGATTGTCAAGAAAGAAAATGGAAGGAATTTAAGAAAGTACAAAATTTAGGGAAGTATACAAGGAGAACAATTTTGATGACAACATAGTAGCATTTATTATGGGTAAAATATCACATGATATTTTTACAATAGGTATTACATAGTATTCATATCATATAGGTTTATATATACTGTTGCATTTACTTTAAAAGTACTAGATATCTTAAAACATAGTATAGAATATTATTCTACTCTTAAAAGCAATTAAAAAATATTTTTCTAACACATTAGAAGGTCGACTATCAATCTATGTAAAAAAGTATTTTTGTCAAATCCTGACTTATCAACTTTGAAGGCCTATAACAGCACCAATTTTGCTAAAAATAATTTTTCAAGGGTATCAGAACATGCTCTACAGGCTGGGAAATAATTGTAAGTAATTACCTAGATTTGTTGCATTGGTGAAAATGTATCCTTTTCACATATCGGCATCCAGATAAAGCTTCATGTATTCTTTTGGTCTGATAACTCTGTAGGTCAAAACCAGAATATAACAATCACAGCCTATTATTGCTAGTTAGTCTACCAAGGGTGGATAGAGAGTGTAGAACTGTACTTTTATGTTAAAGATCATACTAGAAACTTAGTTGATTATGGATTATGAACAGCTAAGTACAATGCTTCAAGAAAAGATATCTAGATTCTATCTGACTATAGTACAGCTGTTGCAAGTTTTATATCTAATAATATCATCAAAGCAGTTAACATTTTTGATAATAGAGCAGAGTAACATGTATTCTTTGATTGAGAAAAAACAGATAGCTTACTCTTTAAATAACTTAAATAAATAAAAGGTTTTCTTAACTTTTTTTTTCCAAAGAAACTCCAAGGCACTATATTGTCAAAGAAGCTTTCACTACATAAGGGAATTATATTTGAACTTACTAAGTCCAGGATAATATTGGAATAAATTTGTACTATAATACTAAATAAGCTTCAGCCATTTAGTTTAAAGTATGAAAAGTGATTGAAGATCTAGAATAAGTATAGCTCTTATACTCTATAGCATATCTATTCTACTTAGCTATATACAAAGTCCTCACTTGATGCTATTCAACAAGTTCAGTTGGTTAAAGTTGAAAGATCTAAGCAATCAGGTAATGTGAATATATGTCATCTAGGAATAACTGATACTCTTTTGGAAGACACCAGAGATAACGACAATGAAGAACTAGTTGTTTCAGGTATAGATGATAAGAGTCTAACTGATATTCCAAAGCGAAAAGAGTGTCCACCTGGGTCTAAAAACAAAAAAGCAGAGAAAACTATATAATCTAGTTGATTTTTAAAATTCTAAGTTGATACAATTGAAGTATAAGTGTCAAACTAAATTTTACAATATTCAAATAAATATTTGAGTCTTTTCTTAAGTGTATAGTTATTAGGCAAGTAGAAATCTGAGGCTAGTACACAGACCCCACAATAGGGTAACTGTGTACAGACCCTCGATGTTTGAGAGAGCCAACACCTTCCTGCAACGTCTTTGTGGAGCATGCCTGTCATTAGCGAAATTTTAATAGTTGTATCCTGTAACTAAAATGTCACAACAATGAAGCCTGCTGAATGACACCACATACCTCACCACCATCTATTCGACTGCATGCTGTCTGCAGAGAATATGAAAGGGGACCTTGAGTGACATTGCAGAAGTGGAATAGAAGAGATCTGTGGAAGGTACAGCGAGATTGTAGGCTACGAGATTAGGTTTCGGGATTATATGCTGAAAGGTAACGGGACATTTTTGGCAAAATACTCGGTGAGGATGCCAGAATGGTCTACATTACTCAGGATATACCAAATCTGCCCAAACTCTTCTAACATTAGCTGCAGGTTGATTGGCCTTAATAATAATACCCCTCTATGGAGGTAGGTAGACTAAGGAAAAGCATGCTCAGATAGAAAGACTGAGATAAGTTAAAGACACATAAGACATTGGCACTTCAGACTTGAACTTGTCATTGACACTAGATAGTATGGCCTGAAACTAAACACCTCAATACCAAAGAGACTACTTCAATGATACTTAAGAAAACTGAAGTAATATAATAGTCCATGTTCAAATAAGTTGAAGATATTTGTTTGGTAAAACCAATAGTGCAGTCAACTCAGCAGAAGAATACTATTCCACAACATTAAAAGAGTGTGAGAAGTTTCAGGGTCAAATGGTGCTTGTACTTATAAGATCCTAGATGTTTACATATTAAAATTAGAGTAGTATTTTGGAGGCATAAAGGTTAGAAGTAGTCCTGAATACTCTGATATAGAATATAAATATCAAAGTACCTCCTGAGCTTTAGAGGTATAATCAAGTAACAGTGCAGAAATCTTATCAATAAAATATTGTTCTACACGTTAAATCTTTACCTTACCTATTATGATGATTCTACTGTGACAGATTTTCCAATCAAATATTTCAGCCTACTTCTCTTAGTCATCCTAGAGTTTCAATCAGCCTAATAGTATAGTAATAGTTCTCCTGTTACCAAGGCTCATCAGACCAACTACAAGTTCACTTCAAACTCTGCCCTCTACTCTTGCTTGGACCAAACTTTTGAAGCAACTCATTGTCGCAGATATATTCTTACTAGGGAAGAGATATTCAACACAGTGCTGTCAGAAACCAACTTATACACAATTGGGCTTTATGATTATAAGTACTTCGCAACTCAAGAAAACGAAGGGATTGGCAATACCTTTCAGGATCCAAAGACAGGATCAATTCAAGTACATATACCCTAAGTAGTACCAACATCACTTTGTATAGAGTTTGACCCTATCAGAAGACTTCATTGTATGGAGCACCCAGTACTTCATAGAATAACAAATCATGCCCATTGGTCAAGAACAAACTATTCCCTTAGACTACATCTAAAACTCGTATATGTACTATCAGTACATTCTGAACCTCTAGACAAATGATATTCAGGTCCCAAACCTAGACTCTGATCCTCACAATATTTCTGTATCATCTCCAGGAGAATATTTATTTTGACATATACTACACATAAAATTCCTTAAGTATTTTAACAGGAAATGAGAATTCAGACACAAAGTATTAGACCACACACTTACAGACACAACACGAGGATCAAAATTATTCAACAAACTTTTCAATAGAATAGTGGAGGTACTTCAGCACCCTGCAAGGAGAATCAATAAAGGTAAACTCATGACAGAAGGCTAGATACAACTGGAAAGAATGACTTTATAAATTGCAGTCAGTTACCTTCTTTACTACATGAAATTCTGAGTCCAATGTGAGCAAGAACCTCCTTTCCGCAATCACCCAATATTGCTTGTACCTGCTGGATCATAACTTCAACTACACTGGAATTCAGAAACCATACTGCAAACCTAGCTAAATTGGCTTGTCTTTTGGGAATAACACTGAAAAGAAATAGATGGTTTGATTGACCAAGCAAACCTTGTCTTCAAATACTTGAAAGAGGTTACACAAGATTATACTTTAAAACTAGTAGTAGTATAACAAAAAATTGCAGATGGGTATGATATTCATGACATTGATATAGCTATCTTATTGATGCAACTGGCAAGAGTGGAACAGGAGGCAAAGGATATTTAACAAGAAATGGTATGAGAAGTAAATAAAAGCTTGTAAGATCAAGGTAAGTACTAGAAAGAATACAAGGAAGTAACTACTAGGTTTCACAGAATACTTAGGCAACAAGGCTATGTGGCACTAGGCTGGGATCAAACTATAAAACAGATGGTAACCAGTTTGGGGTAAGAATTCTATAAATTTTAGTCATAAAGTATCAACCAAGAAAATAACCTTAATAGGGCTCTCAATCACAGGAAGGTGGTCTGACATGTCTTACAAAAAGAAATCCAAGAGCTTAAGACACTACAGGATCAATTGGGTGCAAATACAGGTAATGCAATAAAAGTATTAATAGTATCAGTAGACAAGGTAATAGCTATTGTAAAGGCAAAATGCATGATAAGACCAATACCCTTACCCTCAATTCCAGAACAGAATAATAGTGAATATGACTATCGTCCACCAATGCAGGAAACACAGGCACGAGCAAGCATGACTAATAGGCTGTAAATGTAATACCCTCATATGCCTAAGAAGATGGCCCAGATGATCAAGATGACAATCATAATGGCAATGATGATGAAAGAGAAAGGAGAAAGAGAAGAACTCATAGCCGTGGTCAGCAAGGACAAATACCAGATCAGTCTAGGATGACAGAAACACTTGCCATAGTAATGGCGCTAAATATTAAGTGACTATCAGAACTGCCCCTGTTCTTCTCAGCAAAATCATATCTGAAAAAATGTCTCGATTATACAGTATACTGACAATTTGGAAAGAAATTGTGAGATTGGGATGGATTCTATGGAATGAGTCACGTATGCACTCAATCGTACAAATTGAGATATAGTAAATTATTATACCAACTGGTATTGAAAAGCTACAAATGGAGTTCAGGAAAAAATGCGGCAGGCAGAATTGGCTAGATAGAGAAGATTTCTGCATAAAATGAGCAATCCTTTTGCTGTAATCAATGTAGAAAGAAATGTGCTTCACAATACAAAGTTAGTCAAGTAGGCAGGAGATATCGATTTGTTCATAACATCCATGCACAATCTCAATATTAGAGCCAAGGTCACTAGCCAGTCTTAGAGAGCAGATGACTTACCAAAGCTTCCAAAGCAAATGATCTAGTGATGGTTAGCTGAATGATATGATAGAGATTGAGAATAAGAGGAGATAAGTATGAATATTGGTAGATCACAAGAAGGGATTGGCAAAGGAACATGCTTCCAAGAAAAATAGTCCAGAAGGTCAAACGTCAACTTGAATACAGACAGGAGTCTAAGTAAAAGGGATAAAAGACTAATAAACCTTATGTTAAGGGAGGTGGAGCCCCACTATGAAAAAGAAAACAAGAGGATGAACAGGAAAGGCCAATGAAAAAACTAGGAGATGTGGCAAAAACAACCTATACAAACTTTGACCATGTTCATTTCAGCATTAAGTAAAGTGTTATAGATACGCCAAGGTGGAAAAAGAATTGTAGACCTGGTGGAAGGAAAATCCACAACTCCAAAATGGGTTGAGATTATGTTTACATATTGGCGACAATGGTCAGCTGAGGACTGGTCAAAATATAATATTATTCTGCAAGGCCCATTCTTGTAAGGCCAAAACCAGCATATAGAGTCACCACAACTAGAGGGGAGCATGAGAAACCAGGGTCGGCGAACTGGTGGACAATGAAAAACAGACTTAGATCAGTTCTTAGGTACCAACGGTAATGGCATTTGGGTAGTCAGTATCTTTAATGACCTGGAATCAAAATTGCAATACCATTTGGCTGAGGATATATTGGTACTAACTATAATGGAAATTGGGTAATCTGTGTACAACTATGAGAGTCGAAGCTCAAAATGATTATAGCGGCACTGTGCAAGCCATTCCTTTCAAGATCAATGCAAGTAGACTCCAAGTAACGGGACTGGATGGGGGACTTGAGACATCCAACACAAAGAATGAGTATATAGAGGGTCTTAACTAAAAGAGAGGATAGTCAACATGCCCACATGACCCTAGAGTCAATAGTATGAAGTCCCTGGAATGGCCTAGTGGACACCTGCTATTCATGTGCGAGTAGGTTCCTACTCCAGAGAGGTTGGGACATAGCAATGTAAGATCTACTGGAAAGCAATACCTGCAGGAAAATAACCAATCTGGGCTGCTCCATGTACCACAAGAGTACGAGTTGGAATATATGCATGAACTGTTACACCTTTTGGCCAGAGTACAATACAGGAACGTACTGCTTAGTTGTGTAGGTCTACTTTGTGGTAGCTGAACTGATGAACTGAAGCTCTAGAGGAAATAATCTGTAAAAGAGGAAAGCATGGATGAGGGGCATACAATGCATAAGAACAGCAGGAAAATTGGATATGAACCTAGATCTAGTATGTCAGGAAGATGAATCTGACCTGAAAACTAGTTGTGCATAATAGTATATAAGTGAAATGCTGCTTAGACTGTAAACTCAAATTGTTAGAACTAATAATTGCTAGTTTATCTGGGAAGAGCTCTATGGTCGAAACTATATAGAAGTAGTAATAAACTCCTTATTACCTATATTAGCGAAAAACAATACCTAAATGAAAAGGCTAACAGGAATTAGACTGCACTCTATATTTAGAATTAGCCACCTCAAGACCAAAATATAACCACTGTCCCAAGTGGGGCACTTACCTCCACAAACACGATAAGTGATACAAAGTCAAAGTGGTTTTAGCTCCCTGATGTAATGTATTTCTTATAAATAAGGGCCTAGTTGATAAACTTCGCACTCTTACAATAGAACATACCAACAAAGTTGATATATTAAGCTCTAACAGTTCATAAGCCACCAAGAGAAGAACGTGTTATACCTTTCTTATAAAAATAGTAATAGGAAAGACCCAACACATATC
The DNA here is from genome assembly GCA_014065205.1 of Tuber brumale. Lineage (NCBI taxonomy): Eukaryota > Fungi > Ascomycota > Pezizomycetes > Pezizales > Tuberaceae > Tuber > Tuber brumale. Next base: position 271,117 of record JACCEG010000089.1, on the reverse strand, counting down.
TGAAGTGTAGCATGAAGTGGCTAAAACAGGTCACTATCGAATGCTTATTCCTTTTAGTTGATGGCATTGTAAATCCTCAGTATCACATAGTAGATGCAGATAATTGGACCTTCACGATAAAATAAGGTGAGAACTGTGGGGAAGAAGAGGAAAGAATAGTGGATATGTTTGCATATGATGAATCAGGAACTTGATACTAAAGGCTGGCCAAATTTGACAGATTGAGGCTATCAAAAGGATAGTGGAACCCAAAACATTTACAAATAAATACTAGCAATACAAATATCTGTTTGAGGTAGAGATAGTAGAAATATTGGCTCTGATAAATATTCAACTATGAAATTAAATTAATTCCTAGTGTAACTCGTCTAGGGGGACTGATATATCCAGTATCTGAAAAATAGTTTAAGGCTTTACAGGAATACTTGGAAACTATAATTAATATGAGAAAGATTACCTTTACACAATCTCCAGTGGCAGCACATATATTATTTGTACTCAAACCCGATGGAAGACTATGCCCACTAGTGAATTATAGAAATCTGCATAAGATTATCATCCTCAATAAACTTCCACTTCCATTAACGTTTGAGTTGCGAGACTGTATAGCCAGCATAAAGATCTTCATCAAGCTAGACCTTAAAGATGGTTACAACTTGATGAGAATTGAAGAAAGAGACAAATGAAAATCAGCATTCAGAACTAAATATGGACACTATGAATATATTGTTATGCCATTCAGATTAGTCAATACCTCACCAACATTGGAAGATATGATAAACTAAGTTTATAGAAAGCACTACAATGTGGAGGTCATCAGTTATCGCGATGATATTTTCACATACTCGTAGGACAACCAGGAACACATCAAGGTAGTTAAAAACATCCTACAAAGTATATCAGACCTTCATTTCTTAGTATCACTAAAAAGCTTGAAGTTGGACAACAAGGAAGTAGAGTTCCCAGACTACATTGAGGCTGTTTATGGAGTATCCATGGGTACTCAGAAGGTGAAATCTATAATGATTTGGTAACAATCTAAGTTGCTCAGGGATGGAAAAGTGTTTATTTGATTGGCAAACTTTTACTGAGGATTCAGAAATTTTCCACCATTTGCAAGCTGATAACTGTAACAGTATAAGGAAATTGAAAGAGTTTTAAAGCAGATATAGAGCAGAATACGATATTTAAAGAGTTGAAACAGTACTGGACAATAGCCACCTTACTCCATCTCTTATTTCCAGAATAGGAAATAGTGGTGAAAACTCATGCAAGTAACTCTACACACAGTTGTATCCTCTATGAATACTTTGAGAAAACAGTAACAACTGGTAGCCTATCATTCCCAAAATGTTAACATACATCCGAATACAACTACCATATTTATAATAATGAACTTTACACAATTCTAGAAGCATTCAAGGAATGAAGACACTACTCAATTGAAACTGAAAACAAGAGAACAGTTTTCACCAATTATCAGAACCTTCAATACTTTCTCATCTCGAAAGTCTAGAGTTGCAATCAGATGAGATCTGTTCTTATATTGGTCAAAGACAAGTTTCGCATTATATACAGAGTAGGAATGAAGGGCAAAAGGCCTGATCCATTAAGCAGATTGGTAATGTACTAACCTGAGGGAGGTGCTAGATGCAGTGAACTGAAAATATTGAAAGTGCAAAATTTCATGATATCAATAGTAGTAAGATCAGGTGAGGAACTAGAAGACTGGGATGTAGTGAGAGATTTGGATCTGGAACCTGGAAGAGATGGCAGGAAACCTGTATGTAGGGTTAAGAGATTAAGCAAGAATACTTATTTGTGGCCAAGAGGCTTACTAATAGCCACATGATATGACCTATATGCTATAGAAAATGACATTGTCCTACATTGGAGGGAGGAACTAATTAGAACTGGGATAGTATTAGGACTACGAAAAGAGACATCTGGAAGATTTGCTCCACGATGTGGATTATCAGAGAAAACAAAGAAATGAATAGCGAAATACGGTGATCAGAAAACTAAGTATCAACTGGACTTTAAGATTGGCGACAAAGTATTGCTAAAGGCTAAAAACATCTATACCTGATGAATATCAAAGAGGGTAAGTCCTAAGCTCTATGGCCCTTTCTTAATATTAGAAATAAGGAAATCAAGACCTTTTATGTTTAACATATTAGATCGATACAACATTTATCTTGTCCCTAATATAGCTCTACTAGAATACAGCCAAGAATCGATTCATGGCCATCTTCAATAACCCTCTTCAGAGCTGGAAGATATCGGGCGGGTTCTGTAAAGGGAGATTGAGAAAATTGTAACAAGCAAGATCTACTCTTATAGAAAATAGGTATGGCGCTGCTATCAAGAAAAGTATACATTGAGGTACTTGATAAAATCGCAAGAGGGCCACATAGGTAGGAATTCCTAGAAGTCAGCAACTGGCATGGAGAATACAGAAGTATGTGTGGATAGATTTTATAGTAAAAGCTCAGACATGCCTTGAAGGGCAAAAGTCGGATAGTGTGGAAAAGGATTTCCTACTGGAGCCAAGTAAACACAGGATGTTTTTTACCACAACAATACTAAGTCCTGAAAAGCTGATAGAAGTAAAATTGTTATAAAGGTATTCGAAGTGAAGCCAGGTAGGAGGAAGCTGATGTTCGGTATAGGGAAATATGAGACTAGTGGACTGACCCCATAGTACAGTAATAGCAGACAGGTCCTGGATTTTCTAGAGAGCCAATACCCCTCTTTGGTCCCATTATAGGGCTCACATAATATTAGCAAAATTTCAATAGTCATGTCCTGTAACTAAAATGAGATATCAATGAAGCCAATATATTAACACAATATACATTGCCGCTATCTGCACAGAAACATGCTGTCCACACAGTATATTGAAGGAGATTGTTAGCAACCTCTGGGAAGTGGAATAGAAGAACTCCATTTCATGTACATTAAAATAGTAGGTGTCAATGTTGGGCTTCCTAATAATACGCCAAAGGTGACAGGATGTTTTTGGGTAAATAATCTCTGAGGATGCTACAATGGTTGAAGCTAGTAAGGACATACTGAATTCACCCATTACCTTTGAAGATCATTTGTAAGTTGATTGGCCCTAGTAATAGGACTCCTCTATGGAAGTAGGTAGACCAAGGTAAAGCATGCTCAGATAGGAAAACTGAGATAAGTCAAAGACCTATAAGATATTACCATGTTAGGCTTGAACTGGTCATTAAGACTAGGTAACTCAGCTTGCACCTGATTACTTCATGACTGAAGATACTACTAGAATAATAGTCAATGAGACTGAAGAAATAGAATAGTCTATGCAGTCAAACAAGTTGAAGACATCTGTTTGGTAAACCAAACTGTGCAGTCATCTCAGGAGTGGAATACTATTCTAAGACTGTAAAAGATTATGAGAAGTTTTCAGGTCAAATGGTACTCGTACTTATAAGATCCTAGATATTTGAATATTAAAACGAGAGTAGTACTTCAAAGGCATAATAGTTTGAAGTATTCCGTGAACACTCAGACATGGAATATAAATATCGAAGTGCCTTTTAAGCTTTATAGATATTATCAGACAACTGAGAAGAGATCTTATTCATACTATGCTATTGTTCTCCACCTTAAATCTTTACCTTACCTATTAATATGAGCCTCCCTCAACAGATTCTCTGATCAAAGATTTCAGTCTACATCTCCCAGTACTACTAAAGTTGATGTCTGCCTAAGAGTTGTAGTAGTTTCAAAGTTACATTGCTACAATATTATTGATCTCACTAAAACCTTTTTGTGGGTTGCTCTGCTTACTTTACAATTTTCTGCTTACTACAACTTCATCTAAGAGTGAGTTTTCTATTAACATATGCTTATTTATTAAACAATAACTTCTGCTTCTGTAAGCTAAAATCTATATCTCCTTTCTGACCTCATGGAAACCTGATTTGTTTACTTCTTCTCATCAACTCAAAAATACCTTTTAACTCTTCCATAAACCTCTTATCTATTCCATTCTTCCTCCTACCCTTCTCTACATTTCTCTTATTTTTCTTCCCCTTTCCTTTCTTCTCCCCCCTCCTTAGCTTTACCAACCCCTTCCGCCCTTCCTTCATGTCTCCTTTCAACTTCCCCAAATGGTCACTTAAGCTCTTCAGCACTTTTACCACCACTGCCTTCCTGTCCTGTACACTTTTTTTCTCAAACCTATCTACCTCCTCTATACTTTCTTTCATTATACCTTCTCTGATTTTATCTACTTTCTTCACTACCTTATCTACTACTCATTCTCATCCTACTACCCATCTTCTCAGTTGCACTGCCACAAATCTACTAACTGAGTACCAGTACCCACTAACTCTGCCATCAGAATAGTAAAACTATGCTATCTACTTCAAACCATTTACTCTAATCACTACTGTTGAAGTAAACTTTCATACTTTCTACTCATTTCCAACTCCTCCCCTTTGACCAACCATCTTACTCTCTTACAAATTTCAATAACCATTTTCTATGGTACAATCTCCACCCCACCAATCTCCTCTATCTAACTCACACTGACTATCTTTACTATAAGTAGGTAGTTCTGCTCTGCAGAATTCTCAGAAACAAATACTCTATTATCCATCCTCTGCTTACCACTATCAATCACCTGAGTCACTATTTCCTCCAAACTCTTACCCTCTTGCTTCCTGGAAGCCTCCCTTGAAAGCAGCACATTTTCTAGTAAGGGCATCTTTCCTGTGTTCAAACAGGTTCCAAATTCTTTTTCTTGAGTTTTTCAAACTCTATTAACACTCAAGGGAATATTTCCTTGTCTCAACTTATCTTCTATCTCCCCTAAACATCCTCTTAAAAACTGATTCTCTCTAAGGAAAGTGCTTGTCCTAGATTGCTGGCGATGATAATGTGAAAAAGCTATGGTGAGCATCCAGGGATCTGTTGTGATTGGTTATAAACCCAAAACGGGGTTTGTGTGATAATGTTAAATTTCAAATAATATGGTTGCATCAGCTGAGGTACTGTGTATGTAAACTTAATGGACAGGACTGTACAGCTTTAGCAATTGTGGTGCACTGGCTCTGATTGCCTCCTGGACTGATCAGCCAATCAAACGGTCAAATACACACTTTTCTATTAGAATACACTCTACTGTACAGTCGTACTTCGCTGTAATTAACCTCTTTGTATGGGAAACCTCGCCATTGAGAATGAATCCTAGTGGAATTTACACCCCTATTTCCATTCAAATCACCTTCGCTATAAGGAATTCACCCCAAATCCTCGGTATAATGAACGAAAACCTCCTATCTCTTAGCGTTCAGTATAACGAGGTTTGACGGGATTGGAAATAGTACCGCAAAAACTCAAATGATTGTCACTCGCGCTGAGCAGTCAAATTAAGGTATGTCTTGCCAAGATATATTGCACAATATCATTTCATGATACTATCTTTCTTCATAGAATACATCAAAATTGTCCTCCGCCTCCTCCAGCTCTCCTTCATCTCCCGGAACACCATTTTCACTATTGGTAGCTATATCTCTTTCCCAATTTATTAATCCATCTACAAGATATGTGTTATCCAAACCCTTTACTGATATTTCATGATCACAACTACCATCAATAGGAAGTGATAAACCAAGGACCCAAAAGCTCTTGCACATGATATCTTGCCTTTGAGTGGTAAAGCACTTACAGGTTTCCCCTACCGCCCATGTGGTAAGGACCTGTCTTCTTTCAATCATACTACTGATTAGTTTCCCATCAGCTAACAATAGTTTCTCCTCCTCCTCTTCCACGATATCTAGTTTCTCCTCTAAGACCTCCTAGTTTATGTTAGTACTATTTTTTCTTTTTTTTACAAAGGTACTAAAGTCTTACCTTTAAGATATCTTTAAATGGTCTGTTACTAGAAACAGCTAGAGGTTGTACAAGAGATGCGCAGCCACCAGGAATGATGCTAACGGTGATATCGTTAGCACGAAAGGTATCGAGAACCTTATCGGTCTTCTGCGTACCAAAAAGGTCCCAAGCAAGAAGGCTTGGCTGATTTTCTAATACAGGAACGAATTGCTCGTTTAACCATTCAACTATGTTTGATGAGTTGGCATATGCTTTGTCGTTGAACTTTACGACAACCTGTGGATCGTAGGATATCCACTCGGTAGCTATTCCACCTCCTATTTCATTCCCGAGCAAAATTATCAAGAGTTTTACTCTTGGTACCCCATCGGCAAAGACTGTGAGTTGAATGGTAGCCTGACACTTGTCCCAGCCCGATTGCGAACTCTGAGCCCAAATTGTCTTTTCTCCTTTCTGGTTGTAAGTTCTTCCCTCTAAATACTCAAATGGTAATGGGGTCTGATCCAAATTGACAATATTTGAAAGCTTATATCGTCCAACATGAGCAGGTTGATCACCTAACCCCAATCTATTGTCTGACCGGAGTTGTGAGTTTCTTCTGTTGTATTTTATCCATTCCCGAATAGTACTATTAAAGTCACTAGGAAGAGTACTCGCTTTATTTGTTATAAACTGTAAGCTAATTTGATGCCAGCTTAGGAATCTCCGAAACCATCTATTCGAAAATGGGAAACTGATCAGTGGACTTGCAGGATAGTGCTTGATAAAGAGCTCTTTGCTGACATGGCGGAACCACCCACATCGAACTAGAGCACCTGATGCTCTGCAATATCGAAACTGGTCATAGAGTTCTTGCTCTAGCTTTTTCCAACTCCTCTGTCGCCCCCCGCCTCTTATACGGAACTGATCTCCTTTGAGTTCTTTAAACTTTCCTTCTCTTTCTTTCTTTCTCCCGCAGTGCAGATTTCTTTTCGACAATTTGAATCGTGCTGCTGTCTCTGCCGGCATTGGGGTATGGAATTTGGTAGAACTGACAGGTATGCTAGCTGTTTCCCAGTATGAGAGAACTCTCAATTTATAATTGAAAGTATATGATCGATAGGGAGTTTCAACTGGCTGTGCTGGTACTCGAATTGCTTCCGCAAGTTCTTTTTGTTTTGGGCCAGTCTTTTTCTTTACCCCAGCATAGAATTTCTCTACTGACAAGGAACGAAGATTAGGTTGTACTCTGGTTCGACCAACTGGCTTTGGTGGCATTTTCAAATTATTATCGGCAGGAGTGTTTTTTCGTTAAGTCTGAAAAAAATAGATGATACTAAATTCAAATCTAACTTTCAGACCTCCCTTTTATGACCTTTTCTCCACCGTTTCCTTTGTTCCTCTACTTGTATTTACATGATGACAATACCGGTACTTCTCAGGTCTAGCAATACGAGCTGAGGTTGAGAACATAGGTCAAAGCCATTGACTGATAATCTGATACAAGTACCAATTCTGAAGATCTTCACTAACTTTTAAGATTACATGCGCCACACCATGTTTTGACCTCTTAGCGCGGGTGACAATTATTCGAGTTTTTACGGTAGGTGCCCAGAGGACTTTTTGCTATGATGCAGGATGGTGACGAGATTGACCCTCTGCAGTGTTACGGGTACAAGTACTCGTACTCGTACACTTCCAATTTTGGCCAGCGGAAGTCCAGCTCGCCTCAACCATTGTCACCCCCTACGTACCACATCTTACTGGAATTAGTACCGGTAACCTTGTCGATGGTACAAAAGGTACAAGGAGTACCTTCGTGTGGGTCAACAAAAGGGCATGGTGAGAGAAATGCCGCTAGAGCAGCCAAACCTCTTCCGGAAACTATTTCCCGCAAAAATGTCAGAACCTTGGTAAAAAAACCTGCTGTGGCAAATTATTGCCAGAATCTAACTCTCTGTGGGAACTTTCTTGCTAATCCTGCTCGCTTACTGAGCCACACCGTATTTGACTACTCTAGCGGCATTTCGGATAAGCGCAAATTATACGGTATACTACTGCTATTGTACCGGTACTGGATAATACTTGATAGGGTAGCGAGAACGAACACTTCTCTTGGAGTGATGACACTCGACTTGAATGGGAAAGGTTGACTCATTCGAGGGGCGCTGTTATTCTTGCTGACTCTATCATTCTCAGCAGCCTATCAAGTACAGTACTGTACCCGTAGTCCATACCCGAGTACTGGTAACTTCACGTATGGTAAAGTACTAGGACAAAAGAAATCGTCCGATCAGTGGTTACCAAGCAAAACCTCAAAAAACCCCACCCCCTCAATCAACCACCCCTTAACAACCATGCCTTCACAAAAGACAGGTTACCTCACAGACTTTGAGAAAGGGCAAATTGTTGCCCTAAGGGAGAAAAATATTGCATTTTCTGAGACTGGACAGCTTTTACATCGCTCCCAGAGCACAGTTAAAAGTTTTTACAAACGGTATCAAAAGAGGGGTGATGGAAAAAACTTCCCATTTATTGGAAGACCCAAAATTATCGATATCAGAACCTGCTGCTGCCTAGCCAGAGAGTCCAAGAAGGGACGCCATCAGCCATTATCAGAATTGCGCAATAATGTTGCACCCTATGCCTCTGTTAAGACAGTCAAGAGAGCATTAGCTTCAGTCAACATAAA